>CABFOQ010037088.1:0-10849 GCA_900660455.1 Gephyroberyx darwinii | reverse complement strand
CTGAAAAAAAAAAAAAAAAAAAAAAGTAAAATATCGTTCAAGCGAAATCTCGAAATAGAATGGTCGCCATTCCGCCGCAGGTGTAGATTTTGGCCGAGGCGAATGAGAAGGCAAGATACAGTACTGCGGAGTTCGGTCAGCGTGGAGCTCGTTCATTAAAAAGAGCTAAAAGGGCGAACCTCGGTAATGTTTACTCCTGTGCTGCGCAAGGCGAGCGGATTTATAATGTGGCTTGCGGTTTCACAGGGAGGAATGATTTCTCCTCAAATGATCACAAAATAGCTACCATCTCTTCGAATGAAACATATGACAAAAAAAAAACATCAGCATTCCCCTGCTCACTAAGATCGGAAATATGAGAAATAAGAAATGGAAAAATAAAAAAATATTCTATCTTTCAAGTCATCTTCCTTTAGGGTTAAGCCCCGTGACCTCCAGCTCATCTCGGGGGACTGGCTGACGCCCGGCCTTCCATCTTACGCGACCAATGAGCAGTAAGGGAGCGCCCCATTTTGCCTATTTGGTCAAAGTGCAGTTCCAGCGGCCTGCCCGACCAACCAGCCTCCCTCTTCACCAGAGAGGAAATGGCGAGGCGAGTGCCGCCCAAAAGCCTTGACTTTTCACCTTCTCGACGTTTCACCTCCATCTCACTCCCTTTTCTGTTCCCCTTCACCTTTTCCCTTCGTCCATCCCTCCAGCAAGCAGGACGCAGAGTCCACAGAGTTCGCCATTTCCTCCTCAAAACTGGTTTGGTTTGGATATCTTTATGTCTTCATTTTTTTTTTTTTTTTTTGTGTCATTAGAGTTTTTTGTTTTTTGTTTTTTTTAAATTAAATTTTGTTTGTCGGTGTTGGCCGCTTTTGCCCACCGGACAGCGTCGTCAAAAAAGGACTCCGCTGAGGCCGCATTCTTCAAGTTGAGAGAGAAAGAAAACAGCACATTCTTTGAGACTAGACTTTTTCGGTAATGAATGAATCCACCGCAGGAACACAAGACTTTTGAGAAGTGACGAGGGATGGACTGGTGGAACCTGGAGCTCTTATTTAAACGCTGAAAACTCCCCTGCAAGGTAATAGAGATTAAGGAGCAATCAGTAATTAAGACCAATTCAAGCAATCCAAACAAGGCATGAGTGAAAGTTTAGTAAGTCCATGGAAGGTTAGGCTTGCCGCACACTAAAAACTCTTAGCTTGTTTATTATCTAGTCAATTCAGTTCCATGTGTATTAGAGTGTGGCAAATCTAACCTTCTATGCACCAATATTTTTGGATTGAACTTGTTGATATTTTCATGCAAATCATACTTTTTTCAAAATCTGAGTTTCTACTTAAATTGGATTCTTGGTAGGGTGGAAAAGCCTCTGAAACAGCAATTATACAAAACTCCATCGAAACAAAGCAGAATGACATTCATGGATACTGATCTGATCAAATGTCATAGTGGAAGCAATTCCAGTTAAGGGCTTCCTGTATACATCCAGTGTAGTATTGGGCATTGCTTTCCAATAAATATGTAATCAATCAACTGCCTCATATCCATCATATCCGAGGTGGATGACACTAACTAGAAAAGATCCCATTTTTAATGAAAGGACAATATTGGTCTAACCCTGGTTTAGACTTTTCATACACTTATCTTGCTGGACCTGTACAGTGTGTGTGTGTGTGTGCATTTTGAGCTGACCATAGCCGCCAGCCTGGATGGGGGTTTTGGGTGAGGCGCAAGCATACAGGCTGAAGTCCTCCGTTTGAAAACCGGCCCGGTTCAAAGAAGGCTCCGAGGCGCTGCGGTGGATTTTGGGTAACGAGCGAGCCAGCAGCTCGATGGATGCCAAGATCTGTTGGAATACAGAACAGGTCCACAGAGTCACTTGTCAAAACCCATCATCATCATTACATAAACACACAAACTGCATCTAGTTGACAGAGCCACTGAATATTGTACACAGAAAAACAGGAAAAAAACTAAACTTAAAGGTGCACTAGAAAAGATTTTTTTTGTAAAGATATACCAAAAAGTTTCGGGTATGGTCACTGGTGGGAAATCTTCTCCACACAGGAAGTGACCAATCAAAACTTAAAGTGAAAACCAAAAATGAGCAAAGGTGCCTAGTGTAGTTTGAATGTTATTTGCAGACCTGGGGCCGATAGCACTTGCAAATAACTCTCACTGTTCTAATGCCACTGGAGTACCTGATGAGTTGGGTTTACCATATCAGGACCAATTTTCCCTCTAGTCCTGGGCCATGTACAAGTCTTTATTCACACCAAACACTGATTTAGTTCCTCCTTTCTAGTTGAATGTGTTAACCACTGAAATCGGCTGCTGTAGTGTTTAGTCCATGGCACAGGGCTGGACACCACTGGCTTACCTGAGGGAAGAGGGGTCGCTCCTCTCTCTTCTTCTTCAGGCAGTCGGCCATCAGTCTCTTCATAGCCTTTGGACAGTTACTGCGCACTTTGCTCAGGTCAGGAGACAAATAACCTCTACCAACCATGAATATGATCTAGAGGGGACAGATAGCAACACCAGGGACAGGTCTTAAACCGAAGAGACATGTCATTAAAATAATCTTAAAAAGGAAAGATATCCCCTTGGATACTCTTACAATATTAGATATCATACATTTAGGATATTCAATGCATTCCAAGAGTTATTTTTTGCCTCATCTACTACTTGATTTTCTACATTTCTCAGAATGCCTTTCGCAAACCCCAAGAGAAGGGGCGTGAACCTGTTGCATTCAATTAC
Source organism: Gephyroberyx darwinii (assembly GCA_900660455.1). Classification (NCBI taxonomy): domain Eukaryota; kingdom Metazoa; phylum Chordata; class Actinopteri; order Trachichthyiformes; family Trachichthyidae; genus Gephyroberyx; species Gephyroberyx darwinii. The sequence continues at coordinate 8,098 of CABFOQ010037088.1, read as the reverse complement.
AGGTAGGCATATGGGAATAAAAATATAGCTAGCTAGCCAACTAGTTTGTGAACATTGTTTGTATAATTGCGGCCATGCCCCTTGCTCAAACGCAGCATGTCTTAGGGCTGCATGGCATTATGGACTATTGAGGTTTCTGTCTGTGGAGAAATTGATGTCTCTGCCTCTTCTACCATGGATTTCTCCATGTATGATTGTTGAACATAATGGTGGGTCTAGAAAGAAGCCCTTGCTCTTTTATTTTGAAGTTCTGACACCAAAACCGTTTACCATTGATGTTTTAGATGTTTAAATGTTCTGCCTTTAAACATCAGTATGCTTGGCAAGTTATCCGCAGGAATAAAAGAAATATACCAAACAAACAAAATGGCATAGGCCAGCCATTAGAGGGCTTCTGGTGTCATCTAAAAAAAAAAAAACCTCCACCTCTCACTGCCATTTTGTACTCATCGTCCTTCCGCTAGCTGCTTTCACTAGCAGTTATGTCTTCATCAAAGTGTGGGCAAACTTCGAGCAAGTCAAGTACAATATGGTTCAGTGAAAGGTAGAGTGCCTCCATCACAGCAATGCTGAATCAGCTCAGAAAGCATCCAGCTATTTCTAACAGCGAGGAAGAACATTTTTTTAAAGCCTCTGTTTTTTAATGCCTCTTACCTGATCTCTGTTGTTAATGTTGGAGTAGGGCAGTGCTCCTGACATGAGCTCGTACAGCACGATGCCGAAGGCGTAGACGTCTGACTGGAAGCTGTAGGGATTCTTATCCTGCAGCCGGATCACCTCTGGGGCCTGAGGGATGACAGTTTAGCTTAGCAGTCAGAAATTAGAAAACTAAAAATTCATAGCTATTGGCAGGGCCATTGCGAACACAGGGAACTTGTACCTCGCACTAACAAAACGCAAATCTTTTTTCCCATGAGCGAATTTTTGTGATACCAGCCACATACATACACTGTGGAAGTCCTAAGAATCTCATAGATCTCAGTTTAGGACACAAGCCAATCCAAAGAGGTATTTTGGCCACGTGGCACGTTGTACACACAACAAAATGTAGTGAGGACTGTGAGATATTCTGCCACTACTCTAACAAGCATTTTCCACTCACATTATATGATTTACCTTGGGAAATGTGGGAATTTACCATCCTATTAATGTTTAGTAGCAAGCAAGGTAGCCTACTGTATTCCCCATAGAACAGATGAAGACAGCTGAGAGCCTAGGACATGAAATTACATTAAAATAAATCGATAATTAGGTCTATACGTCATTGCTGATCACACTAGATCCCGCAATGGCAGTGGTGCATTAAGTAGCATCGCATTTAATACTTTCACTTTCAAGTCTAATTTAGTTTCTAGAGTGTGGGTTTCTAGACTGCTGGCCTGTTGATTAGACGTTTAGCGAGTGTGGTTACTGCTGCTACCATGATAATAAGCCTCACTAATCTCTGCATGCAACCACATTTAAATCAGTACAGGGACATTTGGACGAGGCATTTATGTATTGACAGAGGAACTTAATGACAAGGTCATTAAGTCATTACCATTACCATTGTCATCCCATTTGTTGAATGAATTTGAATGCGTTCAAATCTGCCAACTCAGCACCCGGCACAGTGGAGATGGGCTTAGCTCAGGCTCATCAACTCACATAGAGCTGTCAAGGCTTTGGTTTATTGAAGATTTACTGCGTGAACAGCGCCCTCCGTTAGACAAATGTTTTCACTGCCTGAACCTACTCACTGCCACAGGCGTTTATGCATTAATTTCACTATTTCTGAGGAGGAATTCAATTGGTGACTCATTGATGGCACTTTTGCTGATACATGGCCAAAAGTATGTGGACACCTGCTCGTCGAACATCTCCTTCCAAAATCGTCGGCATTAACATGGAGTTGGTCCCCTTTGCTACTATAACAGCCTCCACTCTTCTGAGAAGTCTTTCCACTAGATGTTGGAACATTGCTGTGGCAATTTGCTTCCATTCAGCCACAAGAGCATTATTAAGGTCGGGCACTGATGTTGGGCAATTAGGCCTGGCTCACAGTCGGCATTCCCATCAGCCCCAAAGGTGTTTCATCGGGGTTGAGTTCAGGGCTCTGTGCAGGCCAAGTTCTTCCACATCGATCTCAACAAACCATTTCTTTGTGCACGGAGGCATTGTCATGCTGAAACAGGAAAGGGCCTTCCCCAAACAGTTGCCACAAAGTTGGAATTGTATGCTGTAGCATACAAGTCTCTTCACTGGAAGGGGCCTAGCTGAACCATGAAAAACAGCCCCAGACCATTATTTCTCCTCCAGTAAACTTTACAGTTGCATTTGGTCAGGTAGCGTTCTCCTGGCATCCGCCAAACCCAGATTCTTCCATTGGACCGCCAGATGGTGAAGCGTCATTCATCACTCCAGAGAAAGCGTTTCCACTGCTCCAGAGTCCAATAACGGCGAGTTTCACACCACTCCAACCAACACTTGGCATTGCTTATGGTGCTCTTAGACTTGTGTGTGGCTGCTCGGCCATTTCACAAAGCTCCCGACGAACAGTTCTTGTGCTGACGTTGCTTCCAGAGGCAGTTTGGAACTCGGTAATGAGTGTTGCTGAGTTGTAGGTTTAGAAACACAACCAGTTGTCCTAAGCCATTGTTGACAAGAGCTGTGGACCTTCAATATGGCTGCTAGAGGGGGCGTTCCATCACCTGGAAGCCCTATAGATCCCCAAATTTAGCTTTTCCTCTTGCCCCCCTCCACAGGGAGGTCTAAGTCAGCCACAGAGAAAATCCCCTGGAGCTGGTAAGGATTCAATGTCTTGCTGGACAGGACGGCCCTGCTCCTGTACATGCTGCAATTCACTTACTTTTTTCATTAATGCTGACCAAGGAGATGTTAAAAATGGTGGAGAGCAGGTAAGAGATCTGCGCTCAAGGCAAAAGTTCTACAATTTAGATGGTTTGTTTTAATTCCACTCACCATCCATAGTATGGAGCCAGACAGCTGTTCAAACTGATGCGAGCCGCTCCAGCGTGATTTGACTGTGGCCAGGCCGAAGTCACCAATCTTCACTGTCAGATCCTCGTGGAGGAAAATATCTTGGAGGGGTGGAGGTCAAGGAAAACCACCTCTAGTTCTTGATGAGTAAAACCCATAGCAGATTGACCTCTATCATTTAGATCAGCGATTCAGGAGTCTGCTGGTTTTCATTCCAACCCAAAAAATACAGCATCTGATTTTACTGATAAGCACAACTTCAACCAGAGGAGGAACTAACCAGTGAAATGTGCTGTTTGTTGATCATGTTTAGAGCACTGAGGCTAGTAACTTAGTAAGACATAAAGTAGTAGTAGTTAAAGACTAAGTGTAGGTCAAATGTTTGAAAAGGATACTGTTGCTCTTCAGATCTCTATGGATGATGGATTTTGCATGCAGGTAACTGGGGAGGAAAATCCAAAAAGACAAAAGTTAGGAGAACAAATATATGTATGGTTCTTTTTTGGTTTTTAAAATGACACAAATTACTAGAACCTCAATTTAATTTTGTGTCCATGTGTAAATGTAAACGTGTTTTTAGCGAGGTAACCACTCACTCCATGCCCTGAGCTGTCTGCCGGGCAATATCAATGAGCTTTATCATCTCAAACTTGGTCTCGATGATGTGCAGATGGTGGTACAGACTGGAGCCTTCACACCACTGGGTCACAATGGCTAGCTGAGGCTTGGTGGTGTAACCCATGAACAGCAGGATGTTCACGTGACGCGTTTTCCTGGTACAAACACAAAGATGATGACGCTACTGCAGCAATTTTATATGTAAACTAATGCCGTATATGTTTTTATATTCAAGCCAAATAAGCCAAATAGATTTGTGAAGGCTGATTCATTTTTTATCTTCAAGCTGCAGGCAATGTCTTTAATTTTGACAATTTTAAAGGCAATTTTTTATGTCAGGGTGGAAAAGCCTCTGGAACAGCATTAAGACCATAGAACACTAAAACTGTCCATTGAAACCCAGGACAATAATAATAATTTTAAACAAATTTAAAAAACATGCATGTTTGCGTGGAGTTCATATTAAGGGCTTCCCATAGACAACCAGTGTTGATCAATTATAGAATAAATACGTAATCAAACAAACTGCATCACATTACATGTGATGCATCAGATCAGAATACCAATATATATAACCCTAGGCATGATTGTGATGATGTGAATTTGTACTGAAATGTAAATAAGCAAGGTACCTGGATGATGCTAAAAAAAACAAAAACAAATGTAATTACATGCATAACGCAGTCTGTTTCAATGAGCATCACATCTAGAAAGGCTAGAACTTACCTGAGGACTCCCACTTCATTCTTGAAGGCCTGAAGTTGTTGAGGCGTGGGAGCGGTGACGTTTAACATCTTGACCGCCACGTCCCCTGCAAGATATCAACGGTGACAACCTAGCGTCAGACTAAATTCCTACACAAGAGACTAAAATCATGCATGTGGAACACCAGAAACTTGAGAGACCAGATGCCAGACCATTCATTTTCTACGAGCAGAGGTTAGCTGCAGCTCAACATCACCCATCAGGATCCTATCGTGTAGTTGTGTTGCTGTGTGTCCTGTCTATTGCTAACACTTTTGGCTTAGCAGCTAGGAACCAGTTTGAACCTAGTAAAGTTGGCAACGTACGCAAGCTCTATGCTTACATAGTTCACAGACGTTGACTTGTTTCGTACACGCTGCAATTCACTTGACTCATTTCCTTGAGTGTGTCTGAGGTTATAAACCACTTACCCACGAGGGGGAAGCAAAGCCACTAGTCTGGAGCCAGTGACCCTGAGTGAGGCATTTAAAGATGGGGGTTGTAGAGGAATGTCTACTACATTCTCACTCACCGTTAAAAGAAAACGTTGAACAGAAAATGGTGCATGCATTCTTTAAATAGGTCGAGAATGCCCATGTGGAACTTTGATGAGAGAGGCATTTCCTATATTTTCAGATGTCTGCATCAAAATTTGACAACCTCCATCGTATTTTGCATCTCATTAGCCATGACAAGAACCACTACAATCTAGTGGATGTCTGTTACACTGAGGTACTCATGCGCTTACACCAGAAATGACTAAGTCTTTGTTTGTAACAGTATTGTCATTTAGTGCCTCTACGACATGCACAAGACTGCAACATGAATTAGCACATTTTGCTGAGCAAAAATTTGAGAAATACCCCTTGCATTGTTGCTAGCTTAGAGCATGCAACAGGCCAAACTCTAATTGGCCTTTCGACAGCAGCATAGTAATGTGATTGCTCGCAGTGTGAACGTAGAGACAACTGTTGGACCTACCATGCCACTTTCCCTTGAAGACAGTTCCAAAGGATCCAGAGCCTATCCTCTGGCCCAGAGTGATCTGACCCTCTGGGATTTCCCAGTCATCACTGGAGTCCCTCCTTCCCAGGGTTTTCTGTTCCAGAGAACACTCAGTTAGACTTGCACAGCATAACAAATATACTGACCACCATGAGTGGCAGAACTGCTAATATCTGAAAAGAGTATATGCAAGTTTCCCATGCGGTGTAACCAACAAGACCTCAAGCCACTTCAAGGTCTTACCATCTTATTGCGATCCTCAGATGAGGACGACGACTTACGCTCCCTCTGTTGGCATGGCGACTTCTGTGGAACCTTTACATTGGTCAGTGAGCCAGGTAAGGAGGCAGGGGGGGTGGCCGAGAGCCCTGTTGTGGACCCTGGAGGATCAGGGGTGGGAGGTCAGAGAGGAAGGGTGTAAAGAGGGGAGGTAGAGAAACAAAAACAAATAAGAAAGGTGAGGTTGGTCGGAAAAGGAGGTCAAAAGGAAGGTAACAAGAGACAGAAGGAGTGAAAAAACAGGGGGAACAGTGGTTTTTGGGAGAGGACAAAGATCGAGGCATCTGTGTCTATTGTGTTTGGTAAGGTGAGGCCATATGCCACATGCAGAGAGGTGATGTGGTGCCTGGTTGAATGGCAACTATTGGTTTAATAATTTAGCAAATTATATCATGAATTCCAACACTATAATTAACTACATCTGTCAGGATCACAGAGGACTTCATGAAGTCTATCACAAGTTGAGTTTAAAGGTAGCCATTGGTGATACAGAGTGACTACATGTGTCTGCAAAGTAAATTTAAAGATGTCCTCGGAATTTTTTTTATATTAAATTAAATTCTGGTTCAGGATTGGTCACTAGTTTGAAATTTTCGCACATACAGGAAGTGATGAATGGAAACTTAAGAGTGAAATCCAAAAGTGTCTCTTAAAAAGCAGCGAGTGAGCACGCTAGGCTCACCAACGATGGTTGAACCTCTTCACCATTTCAACCCCCACCAGCCACTAAGAAGAAGACATTTAGTTTACTGACGTCTCGTTATAGGATTTCTGGGTATTGAAGAAATTTCAAACAGTTACTGTTTGCTGCCATTTGAGGTCGCTAGCGTGCAGAATTGTGTATGGCAAGTGTGGCACTCACCACACCTTAACCCAAGTGAGTCCAAATTTGATGGAGAGCATTAATGAATACAATTACTTTGGAAGCCACATCTAAACAATTCACTTCACAGTATTCGGGACCAATGCTCCCTATAAGCTAAGACCTCCGAAACCATATTTCAGTCTCAAAACATCCTGCTGTAAGAGTATGGGGAACACTCTCGTCTTTGGCAGTCTTTCCCAGACTGGAAAAAAAAACAAAAGTAACAATGGATGCAGCTCTATATGGAGTATTTCAGTGGAAAAGATGAAATACCTTGCTAATATTTTGTGTGTGTGAGTGTGGATTTGGAAACTTATTTAAAATGTGCATCGCAGTTCAAAGCCAAGATGTGGCCGAACTTCTACAACCAGTGATGACAATGACATGGATATGGCCGAAGGCTACAACTAGAGCCATCACACACCCGCGAACAGCTCTAGCAAATAAAAACAAAACTGTTACATCTGATCATCCATAACATTAAAACCACCTGCCTAATATTGTGTAGGTCCCCCTCGTGCCGTCAAAACAGCTCTGACCCGTCGAGGCATTGAACTCTTTGTCATGTTCCTCAAACCATTCCTGAATGATTTTTGCAGTGTCGCAAGACGCATTATCCTGCTGAAAGAGGCCACTGCCATCAGGGAATCATCATACCGTTGGCATGAATGTTTAGGTAGGTGGTACGTGTCAAAGTAACATCCACATGAATGCCAGGACCCAAGGTTTCCCAGCAGAACATTGCCCAGAGCATCGCACTGCCTCTGCTGGCTTTCCTTCTTCCCAACTTCAAAAAACACCCCACAAGACCTGCCGTTCTGGAGATGCTCTGACCCAGTCGTCTAGCCATCACAATTCGGCCCTTGTCACTCAGATCCTTACGCTTGCTTACGCTTACGCTCTGCTTCCAACACAACAACTTCAAGAACTGACCCAATATATCCCACCGCTTGACAGGTGCCATTGTAACAAGATAATCGATGTCATTCACTTCACCTGTCAGTGGTTTTAATGTTATGGCTGATCGGTGTATAACATTTGGCAATGTATAACTGTGGACTTGATATTTATTGTTTGTATCACTGTAAGATATTCTATATTGAACACTGTGAAACTATTCACTGTATTTGGGCTTAAAACAATTGACTCTTGCACTTTACTACAAAGAGTAACAGGCTTATTACAAACTGAATTTCCACATTCAGTGGGAGAGAGAAAGATTGAGAACAATATTGTAATTATATTATTAATAAAACAATATAATGTAATTATTATAATATATTTATAATACCTGAATTCTTATATGACCATTTCTATTTCTATGATTAAACATTTTAATTTACATGGTAAGGTTCAGCTCTGGGTTACATTTAACCAAAAATAAGGGGAAGCAAAGAATAAAATAGGAACAGCTGATATGGCAGCTATTGAAGCAGCTATTAAAGCAGTTATTGATGCGGCAAATCGATGAATTTCCGATATTCAAAAAGCCAAACCTACATAGTGTCTGATCGGGGCACCAGTGAAACCCCCATGCGATCGCTGTGAAACTGGTGAGTCGGGGGGTATGTTGGGTGTGTGGTAGAGAAAGCATGTAAAAACACAGAG
>CABFOQ010037086.1:0-11616 GCA_900660455.1 Gephyroberyx darwinii | reverse complement strand
AGATGAGTAGAATAGAAAACAGAGAGGCCTGTTAGTGTAAGCCATTACCGCTGCTGACAAGCAGTTCTGGCCCTTATCCAACCTTAATCACTTGTCCTCCCTCTCTCTCCCTCTCTCTCCCTCTCTCTCTCTCTCTCTCTCTCTCTCAGTCTCTGTGTGACCGCTGCTGATCTGGACACTAACAACTTCTCTCTCTTTATCTTTGCTTCACACTCACTCTTTCACTGTGTTCTCTCTGGTAATAAGAGTGCTGAAAAGATCCACGAGGCCCAATCCGGGCTAGAGCTAACCCGCCTAGCCTCGCCGCCGCTTTCATTTTCTACCCGTCGACATCACAAACTTGTCAGGTTTTCTCTTTGACAGTGGAGACAGTGGAATGAGTGTAATTTGGCACAACTTATGATACGACAGGCCATCGAAAATATATTTTAAAAAATATATATATAAAAAAATGGTAATGTGTAAGCTGGGGATGAGCATCCATTGGTGTGTTTTTCCCTCCTGTGCAGATAAAGGACATCAAATTTTGCCTGTTGTGTAGTGACAGCCTGGCGTTGTTCTCCATGCGTGGAACATAGATCCACGATCCTTTGTCAAAGCAAAACCAAGGACAAAACGTCAAAACTACAATGGGATGAATGGGGAAAAATTACCCAAGTTCTTGAAAGGAAAACTTTATTGAGACGCCGCGGGATTTTTTTTTTTTTTTGGCACAGGGCTGCTACGATACACTTGACATCATGCGTTTCAAAGAGCAGTGGGAGTGCTTGAATAAAGCTTATCTGACAAATTATCTTTTCTTGTGAAGCCTTTTGAGTGCGAGCCAAGTTAAGTCAAGCACCCCGCCAGTGCATTAAATATTTGACACACTCTCTGAATACATTCCAGCACCAGTCAGGGGAAAATTAGGGGGCTGCATTCAGCTAAACAGTGCAGGGTGCCGGCTTAGAAACTGCGTAACTGCATCTGCGTGTCCGTGGTATGAACATTTTGAAATGTTACGGTTTGGAATAGAGAAGAAATATGTAAAAAAATAAATAAAAACAAAAGTAAAGTCAAGTAAAAGCTGATAAAAGGGGGGAACAAGATGTGTGGATGTAACTGTTTTGGTGTTTCGGGGTGCTGTTGTGATGGTGACAGATAGGAGGCAACATGTCAAGGCAAACAGAATCAGAAGTGTTATGTTATGAAGGCAGTGATATACACTGGGCAACTTTTTGGGCTCTGATGGGCAACAGTGGGAGTTGCATCAGCCAAACCCACATAGGAACTTCTGGATACCAGGAAGGATTTGAATAGATGTTGGAATGGGATTGGGAATGTCCTTCAACTTCGCCCAGAAAATTGCCTTCTGTATCACCACTTCTAGACAGACCCCATAAGCATAGCATAAGCATCACTTCTGTTTCATGAATTGTTCAAATAAATATATCCCATCAATCCCCAATGACAATATATTTCAATTCATGAATTAAATCACAACAAACTGACGGCCACACTGCAAAAAATGCCACCCCTAACAAGTCCTTTAGTCTTATTTTCAGTCTTAAACTATTTTCTTTCTTGAAACAAGTGAAATATTTTGCCAATTAGATAATTCGACTTGTTTCCAATACAGAATTTTCAACAAACAAAACATCAGTATCTTGAAAGAAGGCACGAGTACCAAGAAAAAAATTCTTTGAAACAAGTAGATTCACATTGAACTACCTCACCCTGTTGACAGATTGTTTCACCTGTTTTAAGAAAGGGCAGTTCTAAAGACTAGACAACACTAGGACATGAAGGACATTTTTGCAGTACAGAGAGACAGAGATAGAAGGCAGGCAGACAAACCAACAGACATGCAGACAGATGGACAGACAGATGGACTTTGGCGTGGAGTGTTAGCGTTGTGAGACACGGACCTGATCAGTAAAACGCCTCCTCTTTTGCTCGGGCGACTTGACATATGCAGCCTGGGTGTAGGCATAGCTTTTATAGCGGGGCTGAGGGGAGGGAGAGGGACTCCGCACTCGCCCCTGAGCCACACTCACTGTGATCTGAGAGAGAGAGACAGAGAGAGAGACAGGGAGGGAGGGGGACAGTGAAAAAACAGAGAGAGCAAGAGAGCAGGACAGAGGGGGATGAGCGAGAGAAGGAAAGGAAGGAAAAAGTTGGGTGAAAACAGAAAGGAAAGAGAGAAAAATGGGAGTAAAGAAAGAGAAAGAGACAGAGAGAAAGAATGCAAAATGATACAGAGGACGAAGATGCAGAAAATGAGAGAGGAGAGCATAAAAGCAGAAGAAATGGAGACGAGAGAAGAGGCGAAGGGAGCATGGAAGTAGAGGCGATGAGAGGTGATGAGAGATTGAGGTGACAGGAAAGGAGACAGAGTCAGAGAGAGGAGCAGGAGAGAGGAGAAAAAAAGAAACATGAACAATCACACATAAGCCAATTTTCCATCCAAATGCCAAGCCAATCTTACGGGAACCTTTGAAACGTTGCGTTTCCATCAGCTGGGTCAAAGGGAATACACTGGCTTCCTGAGCGTCAACAAACCCATTCATGAGGATTAATCAAAAGAGACTCTCAAATGTGTTTCCATCGCTATTTATTGCATCATTTCTTTAGCAAAAAAACAAAAAAAACCTAAAATGTTTCAACCAACCAACAGGTTTTCCTAATTTGCTATGTCAAAACTCTCATGAAAGCACTTGGATGGAAACCCAGCCATACACAATGGAGACATGGAGAGAAAAGAGAGAGAGATGGAGAGAGAGAGAGTAAAGAGAAGAGCATGTGTGTGAGCAACGTGGAGAAAACAGCTCCGTTATGCCGAGGATGTAGACAGACAGTAGCACAGAGGGGAAGGCTGGCGCTGTTGCGAGCGGCTCATGTATCAGCGTCCTGTTCAGCAATTCCATTTCCAAGCTGCCGCTACAGATCCACATGACCGTCCAGATACCAGCAGGGTACAGCTGACTGACCAGCACCGCTACCAGCATCTCCTAATGCCTGCTAACATTACAAGGTTACCAGTTCTCAGGGATGAATGCGGAGCAATGAGTGGTGAATTCATTTGTTTGCCTCTTTTTTCATTTGTTAATTTAACTATTTATCAACTAACTGATATTAGTTCCAAGCTCCATCCTATTTCACCAATAGAGACCTGGATAAAGTTCATTCATGTTTTACACACCACATATTATACATTTACTAAGCATTGTAACCTTCAGCTGTTCGTTATTGATGACATTTACAGTATAAAAAAAGTATTTAAAACATTTAAAAGTGTTTAACCGGGATAATAATGAATGAAAAATGTCAACAATCAAAAAAATCATTGATTCAATTTCTTAAACAGTTACAACAATATATAAATGATTCATTGGTTTATTAGCATGTCATTAATTAATGATTAAATAATACACTACAGAATTTAATTTAATATTAATAAGTAAACAATGTAATGCATTATCCAATCATCAATTATTTGCTGGCTAACCATTAAATAATACATTTGAATTATGATTAATTCACCATTTATATGTGCTGGTTATTATAAAATCTTCTACAATTGAATTCAATCTTGGGTTACTTGCTTTGCTCGGTAGTTTATGAATGTTTCTCTTCCTTTTCTCATTTTTGCAGCCAGTCTGGGCTTTGAACCAGTGACCCTCTGTTCACACTCTCTTGACAGCAGCGACAGCCAACTATGCAAAAGTCCAAATGACCAACATAGTTGCAGGTTGACAGAATTTAGACTTGTAGTGAGTGTAGTGACCTGTGCAGAGAGCTGCATCTCTAGGAGGAGCTGGGAAACAATGTCTGAGAAAAGTGTAGGTGCTGCACTATTTATCGCTCTCAGATCGACACACTTCAATTATTTCTCTTTAGAGCTCATGACCTGATGATGCACCGCTGTGAAACAACTTTTTCTCCAGTGACTTTTACACGCAATATGAAAAATTTAAAAGATACGTAATTGAAACACATCCAGTGATTAAGCATGAGGCAACCACACAGTTTGGTGTCGTAGACAGTAGAATTATGGCTTAACAGCTAGTCAAAAAAAGAAAGCTTTTATTAAAATGTATAGCCTAGTCTAGTCTAATATAGTAGTCTAGTCTAGTCTAGTCAGTAATCTGGTTATCCAGTTTAAGATTTATTGTTAAAACAGTCCAAATTCTATATTAAAAAAAAAGTTTTGGCAGAAAATTCCAAAAGCTATTACCTTAAACAACCTACTCAAATAAGTTTTCCTATCATGCAGCAGTCACTTTGAGAGATTAGGTGTCAGCTTCTTCTCAAGTGGTGAAGCTCTTATTTTGGAGGGACAAACAACTTCTAATTGACAACGCGCACTCTTGGTAAAATATTCCCAAGCTGCCTTTCCTTTGACAGCTAGGTGAGCTGCTGCATTGCTAAAGCCAAGTCAACCTTTACACCGCAGACATCATAAAAGTTTAATCTCTCACTGTCTCGGTTCTCCCTCTCCAGCTATCAATCTATCCTCTCACGCCCGTCCGTCTCTAGCCTCTCCCTTCTCTTTTTCTTTACCTATCATCCCCTCTATATCTGCTCTGTTTTCCCTCTTCTTTTTCTCCCCTCTGTCTATCTCTTTCTCACTCTCTCTCTCTCTCTTTTTCACATCTTTCCCTCCTGTAAAGAGAAGACAGCCAGAGGCGACCATTCTGGATCAAACTGTGTTTGCAAATACCGCTCAGCGTTTGTTTTCACCTACTTGGAGGACCAGACGGGTGGGGCTTTTACTGCATCAGACAATGTCACAAGATGTCACAAGTATGCTTAATTGATTTCGCGATACTTTCGTGTAATTGACTGAACTTTTTGGTTTTGGTTGTTTTATTTCCATCTATTTTGTTGGGAGGTTTCTTCAGGGAACATCAGAAGTCAAAAGTGTCTCTCTGTCCCAGGTGCTGGTACTACGGTGTTGATGTAAGGAGGTAGTGACAGCTCTGCTTTCATGATGACAGATGAGGGAGGAGGCGGATAATAGCCGCTGTCAGTAACTCCCTTTTTCCCTATCTGCCTTTTCTCTGTGTCTGTGTCTTTTTTCTCGCCTTCTGAGTTCCTCGCTCTCCATTTGCCTGCTCGATGTCACTCTCCATTTCCCCCTCTTCCGTTTCATCTTTCCATACGTCTCTCCATATCTTTCCGCCTACGCTGCCCGCTCCCTCCTCTCTCTCTGTCCATCTTTCCTTCTATGCCTCCATCTTTGCCTCCCGCCCTTCATCTCCCTCTTTCTCATTCCTTTTCTCTCTCTCTCTCCACTCTCTGTTCTCTCTCTCTCTTAATCGCCTCCCTCTTTCTCATTTCTTTTCTCTCTCATGCATGCTATATCACTCTCTCTATCTGTTTCATTTGCAGCAGTAAAGTCTCTCACCACTTCCAGACAGAGACACAGAGCTGAAGGGGGGTTGATGTGGCCATTAGACTGACTGGGATAATAATATTACCAGCCATTACTGCAGGAAGCTCACTCCATCCTGCCCTGATTCAGCACGATAGGATGACATTGACCTCAGCTCAACTCCACTCTTAAGGTCGAGGCTGAACTTCACACTATATAACACTATAATATCTCATTTGTGATTTATTTGGTTTACTTTAGCAGCATTTTGATGAAAACGTAGCGTAAGTTCAATGAGGAAGGCAACCTCTCTCCCACTACTCTCTTCCATTCATAACTTATTATCCAATCAGTTTAAAAGTTCTTCTCTCACACCTACTCTGGGAACCAATCACAAACGGATCTACTTTTACTCCCTCAGCTGTTTTGGTATGTTACTGTCATTTTTTCAGCTGCTGCTGCTGCTGTCAGTGCCTCATGCTGCCACCACCAGCATCAAGACTCCATCAGATATCCCAGAGGGGTTAGATCTTCAGACCGGGGTGTTTTCCTGTCTCCAGCTTGTCCAGGGGGATCTTCACCCTAAGAACGGATACCTCTTGGAGTCTACGCCAAATCTCTGTCTACGCCATATATCATGTTATTGTCTTCATTAAATCCTATTGAATTTGTAATCCTAGTCTCTCCTGATTGAAATGTGTTTCTTCTCTCGATGGACCAGTCAGTCTTTGTTTCTAATCACAAGCTTTGGGTAGTGACCAAAAGAATGAGATTGTGATTACAGTGAAATGAGGAAATGAGGTTTCATTGAGAGGAGCCGGCGGAGGAGGTTTGGGCACCTGGACAGGATGGGTGCCTCCTTTTGGAGGTGTACTGGGCATGGACGACTGGGTGACGGCCTCAGGGCGGACCCTGGCCAAGCTGGAGGGACTACATCTGCCAGCATGCCCAGGAGGAGCTGGAGGAAGTTGCAGGGGTAAAGGATGTCTGGGCTGCTCTACGTGCAATCCTGACTGGGATAAGCGGGAAAGAAACTGTTACCATTTTGTCCACACAGGACTTAAGGTAGCCAATTACTCCTGTTATGCAGCATAGGGACTACTTTCATGCCAGCAACTGCGCTGCTCTTTGCCAATCTCAAGCGTGTTTGCACCAGCTAATGCAGAGAGCAACCTAAAGAGCAAAGCAATTAAAACTAAATATAACTCCATCACAATGTTTTACAGCAAATGGTTCCCTTTATGATGGCTGTGTTTCTTGGCTGACATCGGGTGTTTCAAGTGGTGCATATTGCAAGTCACCTTGATGGTTAAGTAACTAAGGCTACTTAAAGATTCTGCATTGGGGTGAGAGAATTCTTTTCCAATACAGTTGCACTTGTTTCAGGAAACAAAGTAAATAATACAGATCTCAAGAAAATGCAGCTTCAAGAAAAAGGTTTGCATTGTAAATTTTCACTCACCCTATTGAAAGATTTCACTTGTTAAGATAAATTTCGAGGCTCAAATTAAATGGACTGTTCAGATGGACATTATTCCAGTGAGGCGGCTGCTTGGCTTTTGTACTACAGCATATATTTTACAGTGCTGTTACATTTTGACCTGCCTGTTTAAAAAAAAAGCGTGTATAACCTTCCACCGTTTCACTGGTGTCAGGAATAGATAAATAGTAGATAGTAGATTTTTCAAAGCCCACATTGGGCAAGAATTCTCCTCAGAAATGTATTACAGACAAACAATGCTTTGACCTGAAAAGGTCTTTTTTTGTCTGCCTGTAATATGTTTTTGAGGTGCAGTAATGTTGAATGTCATTTTACTTTGAAAATCTGATGTGGCCTACCAGTCCGATCATATTTGGTCTCTCTGTATAACTACCAGACTATTTTATTTTCTAGAAATGTATTGTTTTTTTCTTCTTGCCTTCTGATTAAACTGAATTTGATGTTCACATTATTATTATCATTCCTCCAGGAAATTCACTCTCCGTTTGTGGTGCAACCCAGAAGTAAATTTGCTCTCATACCTTTCACTATCCAATTTGTCATTAAAATAGAAGAATCCAAACAGCATCTCTCTTGATCATACTCGATTTTTATTTTGCAGAATGGCAGGGAAAGAGGGAATTCAAAACGTCCCTCTAATGTGTTTTACTGCCTGAAGAGACCTCAAACATTATCTATCTCCACAGTAATGTTGTTACCAAACCCTTCATAATCAATTTAGTCCTAAAATACCTGTGAATCCCAACATGATTTTAATTGCTACTAAGCAGTAGCGCTGTTCTTCGATTTGCCTCCACCCAGCGCTGGTTTCAGAGAACTGTGAAGAGATTTGAAAGCAAAGGACGGTGCCCTCCGTTTCTTTCATCTCCGTCAGTTGCACTATGATACTACGGCAGGGAGTGTTCTGCTGGGAATTTCAGAGGCCCCTTTAGTAATTTTTATGGGGTGGCAGGTTGGCAGGATTGCAGGATAGCAGGATGGCAGTTGGGAGTATTTGGGTGCACAACAAACTTACTTTGTAACTGGGTTAGATAACCCTGCTCTGGAGCTGATAATATGCAATGTAAGAACCACTGTGGTGATTTTATTCTACAACATGCACTTGAGGAGTAGTCTACTTCCATACTATCTGGGCACTGCCTGAACAACCCAGCTATGACACCTAAATGTGAAAAAAAATAGCTCTAAGCAGCGCCAATGAGCGTACATATACATTACTGAGCACAGACACGATGCATGCAGACCAAAAGGCTTGTGAGAAAAAAAAAACATGGCATCTTACTATCATCACAACACCAAGTTGTCATGGTAACAATTACAGTAAATGACATAGATGAAAAACAACAGATTGCTATAGCAAAGATGCCACTCTCACCATGGCAATGAGGCCATTGGTCCCCATGGTGACTGGTAGGCAGGTCATACCAAGGTCTTGTATTGCCATGGTAACAGAATGCAATGCTACCATGACGACATATCATGGCAGCCATAGTAACAACGACACTGTTGCCAACGGATATCATTGGCAGGGTGAAACAATATCACTTGGTGTCTGTATGTGTGTGTGTGCGCGCACATGCATGTTTTTGTCAGTGTGTGTGTGTGTGTGTGTGTCTAACCTGCTGGGAATAGCGTTGCTGGGTCTGGATCTGGTAGTGCTCCTCTGTTGTCACCCGAGTGATGCTGCCAGGGGTCGCCCGCGGCAACGTTTCCACTTCCTGGATGGCTTCCATAGAAACACTTTGGGGAAGCACCTGGAAGAGTGACGTCATGTACATGATGACACTCTTCTTGTCTGGGTGAGGCACCGCCACATCTAAAGGGCAGAGAGACAGAGAGAGTTAGGAGTTAGAAGTGTGTGTGTGGTACGTCTCTCTGTGCATGCATGCAGAAATAACAGAAGATGATTTTAACAGGGGGTCAAGTATTTATGGCCTTATGCTGATCACCAACTGGAGGCCATAGTTTACCTTTTTTTATTTCCCACTACATCACTGGGTGTCAGTCAGCCTCTCTAACCCTAATATCATGGCTGACTGAAGTTTGAGCAATGTTTTCTAACAGGTAGAGTGAGATATAACAGCACAGTGATTTCAGAAAGTGTGGCCAGAGCCGGTGGCCAGTCAGCCCCGGGCAAAACTAATAGAGACGGATCACAGCAGGGCCGAGGCACAGCAGATAAATGAACACTAGAAGAGACCGGGGAAAGCAGCAGGGCTGAGACAGAGAGAGAAAGGGAGACGCGATGAACTTATGGTTGTGGGTATGTTAACGGAGTGATGTATAGATCACAGTAATGGACAAAGAGACAGTAAGCAAAATCGAGTCAAAGTAAGTGTGTGTGTGCATGTGGATGCCTGAGTATGCACGTGTAAATGTGTGTGTGTGCGAGTCATATTTTTGGTTGTAGACTTATTTGTCAGTATCATAGACCGGTGGAAATCCTACACTGTTATTGTTTGTGTGAGCAAGACAAACCACTCCATGAATAATGCCACCATCTGCAAATAGTTGTGTGTGTGTGTCTCCAAGTGTGTGCAAATCCTTCACTTCTCCATTCCACTCCGTCTCTCTATATCCCATGATCTCCATTTTAATCATTTCACCACAGCTCAGCTATGTATATGTGTGTGTGTGTGTGTGTGTGCACGTGTGTGTGTGAGATAGCGAGAAAGAACATGTCTGCCGTGTGTGTGCATACTTATGAGGTACGCATTAAGGCTCTGTGTGCACACATTTCAGCTTTGTGTGTGTGTGTGTGTGTGTGTGTGTGTGTGTGTGCCATTCCTCCTATGGTTTCTCCCCCTCCCTGACAACCAAAGCCTGAACATCTCCAAGGACTTGCACTGTAGGGAGCCTTGATTTGCGTTATCATTAAAGACACATATGGGGTGTGGGAGACTGTGGAAGACTGTTCTGCTGCATGTATGCCACACACCGGGTGAAAAAAAAAAAAGTCCACATAATGTGCAGATTAGAATATACAGTATTTCTGTGAAAGCATTTACAAGAATTTAAAGATATTTCAAAGAGCGCTCACACACTTCACAAGGACGCACCCGGAAGATTATGACGAGACACGTGAAGTGAGTCGTGCCTACTACAGCAGCGCTTCTCCTTTTCCTAAGAAGCAGCCGAGTGGCGTCTAGGCAGCATTAGCGCCTGTCAGAATGTGAAGCTTTCTGGCAAGTTCTCCCTCAGAGCATGTCATCCTGTGTGAGAGAGAGGCACCAGCTTGACTCATGCAGTGCCTTCCGTGGGGTACAAATGTTCCACGCTGTTATTTTAGGCAGGGTCATAGGCTTAAACAGTCGGCTGAAACTGAGGTGTGGTACTCTTTTTAAAAAAAAAAAAAAAAAAGACCTGTGCGTGCTCTTACGAAATTTTACATTTTTGCAACAGCTATCATTAAGTGTTTTCACCTCTTGAACAGGCCCCAAGTTTTAGCGTCATACCATGTGTGGTGTCTGCGAGAAGACTGTCATTGGAGAAAGAGCCCGTTCAGATATACTACCCTTCTACCATCTTACATCTACAGTTCTCTCTCAACAGCGGCAGCCATTCAGCTGACACCACACAAAGGCATGGCCCACACATCCAGGATCCAATGAAATATCAAACAGCGGAGCATCATGAGTAATTGAGAGAGACTGCAGGGCAGCGCTGTGACGCCGGGGGGAACAGAGCGACTTGGCGCGAGCGCGACATTTCACCATCTCACTCAACAGCTGGTGCTCAAACCAATCAGATATGGTTGGAATACTCACTCCCCCCCGTTTCCATCCCTCCGTCTCTCTCTCTCATCACTCTCCGAGCCTCCCGATTCATGTCTCCCTCGCAGTCATGGATGATGACAGTCGGTTTCTCTTAGTGTGGATGCAGGTGAGTCATAGTCCAACGGAACAACGTGAACACGATGAACAGGATACAGTGTGTAGTGAGATCAAAAGTAGTTTCAGGATCAAGATTTCTAGTCTAGCCAATGTTAACACACAGGGACATACAGTCGTAATGTACAAGGAAAGACAAACAAGCAAATCAAACATTATTTTACTTGGGGATGACTTTTAAATGACAGGTAAACATGTACATTGACATCAGATACAGTCCATTCAATGGACCCAGCAAATATAAAAATAGTCCTAATAAAATCCTTCAATTTCCTGACGACAATTTAAGGCCACTGGAGTTACTGACAGCATATAAATCCACTTGACACGGTGTCAAATTCCAGCATATAATCTGCAAAACCATGTCCATGACTTTAATAACTGAAATGTCTCTGTTGGGATTTGTTAAGGAGAGAGGATGCCCACGCTATTGTAAAGGGTAAAACAGCAATGCAGAGTCCATTAAGGGTTGGTGACAGCAAGATGAGCCACTTAGCAGGTTCAAGTGTTCCATCCAGTCAAACAGCATCTGGACCCCTGAAACATCAGCACCGTTTACAACACAGGCCTGGTCAATATAAAAGCCCCAGCTCTGTGACCTGTCAGAAAGATGTGACCCCCGGGTGGAGAATATAAATTTTACTGCAGCCGTGCACCATATCAAATTATCATATAATATAATGCCACAGTAAAAATGTTTTACTATGTAGGACACGCCTGGAATAACAGATGGCCACAGGGGACGATAAATAACCCTTTTTAATAAGAGGTGGATAGAATATTTATACCACACTCAAAAGAGGCAACCTGATGGAAACGGGAAAGCTGCTGCTTTGAAGGGTCCAACATATATAGTATGAGCACTGAAC
>CABFOQ010037085.1:0-10888 GCA_900660455.1 Gephyroberyx darwinii | reverse complement strand
GACATGAAATGGGGACAAATAAGACATTACCCATCATCCTTTGCTTTGTGATGTCTCTGGCATATCATTCAGAGGGTGGAATGTGTTTCATGTGCCAGATCAGTCTACTATGAAAAGGCCAGAATGGAGGCTTGTTGTGTTTGTGCTGCATGTTTAAAAGAATATGTTATTATCAGACTTGATCTGTTCTCAAGCTGTAGCAGGGAAATCCATCTACACTGACCCAGACTGATTGAATTGGAAGAGGATGCCTTGATTGAACATTAAAATTTATATCCAGCTTTGTTTGCTAAAAATGGCACATGCTCTTGGTTTATCATGAAATGTTTCATTGGATTTACAACCATTACAGAGGCTTGGAACGTTTGCCATTACAAATTGCTCTATATGTTAAAGGAGTAAAATGTGCTTCTAAAGCAACACAGTTGTCAATAAGCATCAAGCAGCCGTCACTGATGTGTCTGCTTTCTCATCAGTAATCAGGCCAATCTGTTTTAGCAGAAAATGGCCATACACGGTGCAGCATTGATGGAAATGTCTCATTTCAACTTCATGGTGCCTTGAGAAGGCAAAGCAAATCAGCAAATGTTTGTGAATTTGACAGTGGAAGCGTGGAAATGCTATGACAACTAGTTGGATTCGGTAAGTTGAGTGCCAGCAGTTTGCATTAAGTTACACTAAGCACTAATTGGATGCTACCTGGCGCCACATCACTAGCAGCTCTGAACAGGATCAGGATCTGGCTCTGACTAACAGCAAGCTCACTGGTGTTGCTGGCTGATTATCCTTAGCAAAGGGAAAACTGAAACGATGATGAGAAAAAAATCCCCTCCCTTCTCTCACACAAGCCCTTGGCCCTGTTGGCACCGTGCTAGCTATTTGATTTCTCCTGATGTCCCTGAAATTGATTTTCAGCCGTGATTGCATCGTCTCTCTGAGGCTAATCAAAGATTTTGAATAATTGCTGCAGTATGACTGTACAACATGGAATAACAAGAATAGTGGCTACTTCCCTCCCTGTCATCTATAGAATAATTTTAGCTGAGCACTACAGCATGACTTCACAACATACCTCTCAAATGGTTCCCAGTTGTAAGCATGACACCATTTGTTTCGGAGGACATGCCTAATGAATTCCTGCCTATAGAAGATACCATGATGTCATGGCTTTGAAATCTGTCAGACTGAGGTTTGTCATTGAAAACAATTACTCAGGTAGTTCATATGTAATACTTTTTTTTCTTTTGGTTTTGAGAAAAAAAAAATCGAAGCCACACTCTAAATAAAGTATCCTTGCTGATTCACACACAGTTGAATCATCCATGGCAATAAAGATTTAAATCCTCTAAATGCCTGCTACGTGAGCTCATCGACACTACGGCTCTCAACTTTTCCCATGTTTAATCTCATTGTTGTTGATGTAAAAACATCCCAAGGAAGCTGTTTTGTGCCGCTACCCCAGGCTGCCTTTTGTAAGAGAGACATCACCATCCTGGAGCCACCCTTTTGTGCCACGGTGAAAGATGGTCTCTCGTTTAACGCGGTAATGTATTACCAGTGTTTGCAAGGGGAGAAACAGATTGATTAGAGGGCCAGGGAAGATTAATAAGCTGCACAGGGAAGTTATGACACCCATTGTTTCACACATGCCCTGTAGAGGTGTGCTTCCCAAAATGCATCATTGTGTAAAATATTGACCTGAAGCGTATCATTACTCTCTCCCTCTCTCTCTCTCTCTCTCTCTCTCTCTCTCTCTCTCTCGCGCTTTCTTTGCTCTCAGACGGATGCTTCTAAACAGTAATAAACTGTTCTCACCCTTTTTTATTTTTCTGGAGAATGCACTTGCTCCTGGAACAAAAAAAAATATGGCTTGTCAGAATGGACTCCCAAATCCTGTCATGTACAGAGAAGAGAGCAGAAGCAGGCGGAGGCCACATTGGCCCGCGCCAACACTTAATAAAAGCGTCCGTCTCCCTGCTAGCCAGGAGGAATCTGTCCCTGACAAGAGTGCCAGAAAAATGAGGGACCTCTGGCCGTGTAGCAGGAGAGCAGAGCAGGAGCTGGAGGTTGGGCTGGGCTGGGATGTAACCTTGAGGAATGAAACCACACGACCCCAACAACTTGTTTACTTTTTCATAAGGTCCTGTTGTTGCTTAGTTTGTAGAGCAAAGTGCTAGGAGAGTGCTTGTTGGAATGGAAATTCCTGGCGGCAACATGTTGTAAATGGCAGCGCTTGGTATTCAGTACTATTGATTTCATTTCTGCCAAACCCATTTGACACAGTAACCTGTGACCAGCTGTGACTGACACTACTGAGTATCACATGGTCAAAACTTCACTTATCTGTTAGATCTATCTGCAGAATGAAAAAACTAAGAAACCATCCAGAGATTTAAAATAGCAACTGAAAACAAACATCCAAACAGGAGGAGCCCAGAGGCATGCAGAACTACTGACACAAAAAGGAGAACAAGAGGAGATTACATGAATCACCTTTTCTCTCTGTGCAGCACCCTGCTGATTCCCTGACTTAGATTCACACGCACACGGAGATGGAATCTGGAATCTCAGTTTTTGAATAGATCATGGTATGGGCACATGGCATAGAGACAAATAAATGAGACAAGTTATGGACATTTTATTATATTGATAATCCATATGTGTATAATATCCAGATAAATGTAGGATTCATTCAGTTTAAACATATCTTTCTTCAGTGCAGCATTAGATAGCAGACAACCAACCTTATAAGACATAAAAACACTGGACTTATACATAGTTAGTTAAGAAGTAGGTGAGAGTAATGGAGTAAATACAACACTTCCAATGGCTGTGGGGATGCCATTTGTGCTTTTAATAGACAAAGTGATAATAAAGTATGAAAATCACAGCAGCGGAACAAAACTGTAACAATCAATGTTATTTTAAGGTAATGTAATTATAACAAACAATTGGATTAATCTGACATAGTCATCAACAACAGCTTTTGGATGCAATCATGGATGGAAAAAAACAATACTTTGCACTACAAAAAACTTTCACGCAAAATATTATAAGTGCTAATGGCATCTCTGTTTGAAGAGCGAAGTGTATTCCAATTAGTCAAATGGCAAAGCTTGATGTTATCTAAAATTAGCTTTCATGTGAGATTTTCTACTCTTGTCTTTTCTGCTACTAGCTAGAGGCATGGCTTTGTTCCCCCTTCTATTTAATTTGCTGCCAACCTGTTTTATTTATTTCTCTGGTTGCAGAAATTGCTTTTTGACCTTGATGATTATAAAGAGTAAGTGAATTGAAAAGGCATTGATACCCAGAATTCAGTGGGCTGGCGCGGCAAGGTTATTCATCTTCCTACCTCCTTGCGGCTTCACTTTTGCAATGGTCAGATTTTAGTTCCCGCTTCCCTGTTTTCATTATCTTAAGAGGGCAGAAGAGAGCTTTTTGCCAGCGACCTTATAAACTTCCATTTCCACCTCAGTACACAAGCACAAAGATATACACACACCGCCCCCGCTTAGACAGAGACATGCCCCCCCCTCTCTCACACACACGCGCACACTCACACACACTCTTCCTCAAGACAACCTCTGTAGTGGAAGTCAGTATGTGGAAGTCACAGAAGACACTCAACCTCCATTAAGTGTCAATTAAACATGTACCTCACATTTTTTTCATTTTGGGAATTCAATCAAGATGGGATATATTTTGCTCCTCTCATCGCTCTCTCTTTTCCTCTCACAATCTCACACGCACACACACGCACACACACGCATGCACGCACATACAGCCATATCACTTTTGACGCCTGTAAAATGTGGAAGTAATGATGTCTACAGTGGATGAATGGCTGAATGAGCCAGCAATAGGGCTATAGTGCCATGTTCACCTTGGGGTCACTCATTCGATTCAGGGGCTGCTAGGTAGTGATCAGAAATCATTTCCATCTAATGGTGGAGTGGGAGAGGAGGTACCGGGCGCAATGTGTCTCAATGGTCCCTGGGCTGTTAGATCCCTTCATACTACAGAATAAACCATTACCACCACAACTGCCTCCAATACCTGCTGCCCATAGTACTCACATCCCTGGGGGTGAATGTGGCGGTGGGGGAAGCGCTGATGTGTGTGTGTGTGTGTGCGTTTCTGTGTGTCTGTGTGTGAGCGTGCATATAACAAAGCTCACTTTATCTTTTGCTTTTCATCTTGGTGACAAATCGTTCAGTCATGTGTTTACGGTTGCATTGCACCTCTCTCTTTCTCTCTATTGTACTGTTTGTGACCATTTTCTGGTTGCTGGAGAAGAGTGTTTTGTTATTCCAGCACCTGAGCAGACATGTCAACACTTTCAGATAACTGTCTGCTGTAGACTAGCGGAAACCTGCAGAGGGATTTGGTTGTGCTGTCATATCGCATTCCACACACTCTATAGGTTTATGCTCACCTTCCCAAAGACGGTTACAGTCAATAGTCTGTTCCCTCTCTGTCATGCCCACTGTTCACGTTTCACTGGCATCACGGTCCAGTAATCCAGCAGTACCAGCGAACACAAAAAATGTCACATATGATATCCTGCACTTGCAATTGCGTCAATCACCACCTGTTTCTACATGCAACAGTAGCCAATGTAAGCTGAAGAAAAATAAACATATTTATCCCTAAGACACATTTTTTTTTTGTGTTAATATGTTTTTCTTATTAATTGCCATGTTTAGTCTTTAATCATTTCTCTAATTGCAACGTATCTATCCCAAAATATTTTGTGATAGTGAATTTACAGTTGTGGCTTGTTTAAAATGACATTGCTTTGTTAAAGAGGGATTAAACAACAGCTATATTTTCCTATACATCTGCAGTGAATGATACTGTCGTGTGTGTAAAAATATGGTGGATGAAAGAGAGGTATGAGAATTGTAGGTTGAGAAATAAAAGAGAAGCTGGTCCTAGCCCTCCAGTGTTTTCTCTGCTGCCCTCTCAAGCTGAGAGAGGCCCAGTGGGGGCTGCAGTGTGCGAGGCTGGAGTGCAGGGAGCACGGGGCACTGTGTAGGCCGAGGCTCAGCATCTGCCAGCCCAGCCTGTCCGTGGTTTGTTCCTTTTCCAGCACATTCTTATGTAATTAGCTGTGATAAACTCCTCTGCAGTCAAGCCACAAATCCACATGTCAGAGGCTTGGCTTACCAAACAACTGAGAAAGCCGCACACAAATACACAAATACACAAATACACATTGTCCACATGCACACAGAAACTTGAACATGCATGCATGTGTGCTCCCGCAAACACACACACACACACACACACACACATATACGTATTCACACAGTCCCACACACTTACATTCACACAAACAAAACTTTGTACTGCAGTGACAAGTGGGGTTTGTGTTTTGGAGCCAGAGGATGGAGGGTATAATCCTGGCTTCCACATTGACACTCAGCAGAGTTCAGCAGACTTCACTGGTTTCTGTCGTGCCCAGCACTTTCCCCTCTCAATCTTAAGTTCCACAAAGTCCCCGTGACAAAGAACCTGCTGATACACGCCGCTGCGCCAGAATCGGTGCCACAAGAAGTAGTGCCTCCACTTCCTGGCTGTCAACAACTTTCACTCATAGCTCAACATTCAGAAATGGTGGTCATTTTGTCCAATATACCATGAGCTCGTCTTGTCTCTTTCCTGTCACTTACCTCGGTGACCTTGTTTAAATCATTATAATTAGTGGTCCATGCATGCACATTGTTAAGATAATAGTATTTTGTACCTTATTTTGCTACAAATTGGGGCACAAAAATAAAGAACAATAGCCTGGTTTTGAGTTCAAAGAAATAATAATCATATTATTCTCTTGCCATGTTTTTTTTTTACAAGGGTTCTTGGATCTTCGTTTTGCTCTGTATTATCTAGTCTGATGCCAGCAGAACAGGGGCAGGGGATGACAATGGAGTGGTGTACTGTGGAAGACTGAAGGCTGTGCCAGCAGGATAAGAGAGAGTGAAAAACGGGAGGGTGGGGGTTTCATTAGCATAACTAGCGGGATGCCCAGAACCTTTCTGGAGTGGCGTGTTTATGGCACCACGCTTGGCAAGAGCACACTCATTTTATAGGCTTTATTAAGGAGACGAGGGGAGGCACAAGCAGGATTTGCGATATTGTGTGTATGTGTGTGTGTGTCCGTGCTTTTATGTGTGCATATGGCTGTTTTGTTTGCATGTGGTGGGTCTGGAAGGAGGTGTGGTGTGTTTCAGAGGCTGTGTGGCAGCATCTAGCCCAACTACTTTTACATGTTTGTATTTTGGCTTAAGTGCCCTTTAAAAGCAATGAAATAGAAAGTGCATTCATAAGCCAATCCTCAGGAATGATCCCATTTCAGAGGAGCGGAGAATGGGGCTCTTTGTTGTGCTCTGGCTCCTTTCATCTCTCTGAGGTCATTTTCACAGAGCAAACAGGGAGACTCATTATCAACCTGCACCTGAGAGGTCAGAACCTGAACTCTCCCCCTCCCTCTCTCCCTCTCCCGCTCCCCTCCAGCCCTCCCTCCGCTCACTGCTACCCCTGGTCCGCAGTCGGGTTTATTAGCGCAGAACATCTTTTCCAGTGACTGAGCTTGCCCTTATTGTCTACAGCGGTCAGGGTCAAGTCAAGGGCGCTCAGCCTAGATTGGAATCATTTGTCACATGGTCCCGGACTGGAGCTGATTTCAGCAGAGGCCAGGGCGAGGTACACAGCGGTTCCAACACCACCTCTGACACAGAGAGCAGGGGAGAGCTGCCACCGGACTACGCAGATGGCCTCAACATATTACACAGCCACTGCTTGCCAACAAAAGACCCCTTCTTTTTCCCTTTTTTGCTTGCAAATTAAAGGGGAATGAAATGGGAGACAGGATTGAGTACATAAATGGAACATGCTCTCTGGATAGTCAGGACACATGCCTCGAAGTGTTAGAGCCATTTCCGGGACCCCTGTCTCCTTTGACAGTCTGAAATTGCCTTACGAGTGACCATGATAATGACTGTGCCTTTTAAGTCAGGAAGGAAAAAAACAATTCAGTTGGAGGACTTATTCCTTAAATGGTGTAACTGTGCAAAGTGTTGCGATTTGGTCCGGGAGCACAGGGAAGTTTTTTTTTCTTTTTCTCTTCATGGTCAGCAGGAGCTTGCATGAACAATGGATCGTGCTGAGGTAGCATGTGGAAAATGACTTTAATACACCGTATAGAATGGCTTATTGCTTTGGTCAATAGGACTGCAGTGAAGACGGTGTATCCTGCCGCTTGGGAAGGTTAGACCTGTCAAAGGGCCACAGTGACTGATACCCAGAGCCCACTTATGAGGTCCCTAATGGAAAAAAAAACCTGACAAGCAAAGTTATAAAGGTTCCATATGACACATACCTTGCCATTAAGCTTTAGATTAGTCCATATTTTTTCTTTCTTTTACATCTAAGGCTATTTCATTCATGGCACAATGGGATGTTGAGGTGGCACTTAAAGTGCTATGACATGAAAACCAGCAAAATAACAAATATAAACAAACCCCTGAATCAAATAAAGAATATGTTTTCACCAACCTATTGAAAAAAAAAATGCGGAAAAACATGGGCAAATGAAATAGTGAGCATCAGGCCATTTTAACTTGTTTTCCCTCAGAGAGGGCAAGTGTAGAGGTGAAGGTCACAGAGAGACTAAGCACACAGCTCATAAACAGCACAGCTGGAGGAATCATTGAAATATGGCCTTTTGTTTTCTCTGGGCTGTAATTGGCCCTGGAGCTCTCTTTCTCCCTTTCTCTCCCTTTCTCTGTCTTTCTCTCCCCCTCTCTCTTGCTCTCTCTTTCTCTCCTTCACTTTCTCTCTGCACATGTGTTTTGCACCAGCATGGTGCAGTGCAGAGACCCAGACTGCAGAGGCTAATGACTTGGGGGTTAAAGGGCACACCTGCGGTCACAGAGACAATACACAATGCAATAAATACAGAAAACATAAACAAACATACTGGGAAACAACAGGCATAGCCATACAACACCTCTTTCTCCCCCACATGTTTTTAGATCAGCCAAAAAGTGGTGAAAGGAATGATAACATTATAATCTTTGGACATTGTTGTGATTTAGGGCAAGCTGTATTATTTTAGATCATTTCCCCCAAAATGGAAATTGGTGTTAGATCAACAATCCTTGTGCTCAGCAACAAAAAACAAAGAAATTCATGTCCCAGTTCAGCCGTGTTTGATTCTCAATTTTCTATCATCTTTCTCTGAGTTCAGCATGGTATTTAGAGCAGCTAAATGTTATTCTCCCCATAATTGCCCCATACAATTGTGTCGCTAGGCGGGGGTCAGCTCACCTCTACCTTTTATTAATCCTGATCCAATCAGCACACTGGGTTGGGCCAAATCACCTGACCTAGGCCCAGGAACGCTCACAGGGTCAGGTCTGACATGTAGAGGTCACCAAGCCCCGCGGCATCCTACATGCATGTGTTCAAATATTCTCATAACGAGCTGAGCTGCCGGGTCAGAGGGAAGGGGAGAAGCAGCACACCTTTACAGCGGATCACAAGAAATAAACCCAGGCAAGTATTTCCGAGGCAAGTATTTCCGAGGCAAGTATTTCCTTTCAAATCAGTGTTCGTAGTGTGTTGATCCACTTCAAATTCAAACTTCATCCCAAAAATTAACATCAATAATCTACATTATTCATACTACAATATATTTATTCAGGACACACAAAAAAATTGACATTCAATTGACATTCACTCAAACCTGTCAATATTGACACAGTAGATGGGAGCATACGGGGGGTAAGAGCCAGCCTCGGTGCTGCTGCGTTTCTGACTGGTGTAATGAAAGGCATGCTCTCACAGCATGTTCATTTTCATTAAGTTGACAGTGGTGGAACACCTCTTGAGAGATTAGCTCTGGAAGACGGCTGTCGCTCCTCCTGACTAGAGGCCTGAGATCTCTGAGCAGAGAGGGGAAAAAAAACAGTATCAGATCCAGCCTGAGATAGCGGGGCTTTGCTGTATAATTACGATGTTAACCCAGATGATTCTCTCTGATCTCCGCAAACATCAGGGCACAAGCTCCACAAGGCCGGCTTAGGCACAGATCTGTCACAGTGCACTGTGGGACACTGTGTGTATGTTAGGTTGTTAGCGATAGGACTTTCAGTGTGATCTGCATATGCTTCATTTTAAAGCCCTTGTGTGTTTAGTGCATACAGCTAGTAGAGGCTCTTACAGTCTCAAACCACACTAATGTCAATTCTTAAAAACAATATGTAAAACTTCATTTCACACACCTGTATAAATTCTGAATCCTTCTTTATTTTTTTTCTGGTGCTACACATTATTATACCGTGCATACTTTTGGAAATATGATCCCCACTTTGCCATAGCATATCATATGAAACCTTATTGTTTAAAACCTTCTTTATTGCTGCTGCTTCAGATTTGTAAATCATTCTGCTCCTAAACCTCTTTTTTTTTTTTTTTTTACATCGAAACCTCAAAAAGTAGGGATATATAAGATCTGAGACCCTTTCCTTCATTGAGTGTTATCCCCCTGAATGTGAGTGGAGATTCTGTCTTTGGTTGCTTGCCTAAGCCTTATTGATCTGTGGGCGTTTTTTTCTCCTCCATTTTTCAGAGTCACTAAGCTTGCATCAATTCATCTTAATCTGTTTGCTCCTTAAACCCGGAACAAGGCATGTCTTGTTCCTGGTTGTAGGAGTCTCTCGGCTGGCTTCCCTCACATCCTTCCTAGCCGGGCTTCTCCTGGGTGGCAACAAGAGGCTTTTCATATCGAATCAAGTGTTATTGAGTTCCCCCACACACCTCTCTTATTCCCCCCTCTCTGTCGTTCACTCCATCTCTTTTTCTCTCTTCCATCCACTTTTAACAAAGCATTCCTTTAATGACTGTGGGATTATGGGCCAACCTTTTGCAGCCAGTCTGTGGACTGGCCTGTAATCTGACCTCATTACATCCCCTGTGACAAGCTCCCGGGTCGCCGCAGAGTGACTAAACCTTATCCTTCTGAGAGGCCAAGCCGCACACATGAACACAAGTACCCCCCAAGACGACACTCACTCAACCAAGCCAAGCATCCAGGCTACTCTTCCCCTTCCTCTCACTGCCATACCTGCCCACCAAAGCGTAGGATCCCTTGATCCCTTTCCCTTCCCTTTACTTCTCCTCTATTAGACCACAACCAAGATGAATGGCCGTTTGTGGGGGTGGATGAAAACACAATTGTGCGGGCCCAGGCATGGTAGTGTCACTGATAAATGTGGAATGGACATGTTGTTCCACAGGCTCCTAATTTTCTGACAGGGGGAGGTTAGAGCAGTGGGCCTCTTCTGTATTACTGCACACACACACACACACACACACACACACACACATACTGTGTCTCTCCTTCTCTGGCCTAGGCTAACATATACCAGACATGCACGGGTGGCGTGGACCCTGACAGAAGACACCACCCAGATGGAGCGTAGCATTACACAAGTTGTTACATTAGATGTTCACAATTATTCCAATGTCTGTAGGTTTTATATTCAATAAAATGCAATAAAATAAAACAAGATTAGATAATACAATGCTTATGTTTGAACAATAATGTGTTTGCTCTTTAAAACCTCACCTACATACAACTGGATGTCTGGTGACACTGCAGAATCAAGTAATTGTAATTGCTGAGTATATATAATGTGTAGTATTTACAATCAACCACATTCAAGAAAAGGTAAACAAGTGAATATGATGTCATTAAGCCCAAGTGAGTGTGTGGTTTTGTGTACATACAATGATAAAGTGGAGCAGAAAAATGTCCACTCTATGAATTATTAAAGCCTTAGCCAGCCCCTTTGATAGTTGCATCATATGAATGAAAAAT
>CABFOQ010037084.1:0-11601 GCA_900660455.1 Gephyroberyx darwinii | reverse complement strand
GTCAGCATCAGTCACAGCGCTGACATGGGATAGCAGGTTTGACTGGATAGATGGTATCGATTCAAGGGTTTCAGATGCTCTCAGAAGGCCTTGTGTCTTTATTTTTTCGTTTTGTTTCAAAGGACAATTCCTCTTTCTTGCTTTGCTACTCAAATGGTTCGTCAGCCTGAGAGACTGCGAGAACCAGATGAAACTTGAATTGGTGATTTGGTTCTCATTTCCACATAACTGTAAACAAAATGTTACCGCTAAGAAGCTAAATGAATGGGAATCATAGGAGCAGCACTAATATGTTTCATGATTTCATGGTTTTGCAGTAATAAGTTGTTATATACATATCAGAGTTGCTCTTATGACTCACTCATTTAGTGTACAATTATTGGGGGCTACATTTTGCCAATGTTTTCATCGCCGTTATCAGACCTCACATTCCAGTTTCACCTGGCTCTTTGGGTACTCTCAACACAAAGAACCATCTGGATACACAAGACAAAAAACAGGAGTTGAACCTGCTTGTAGTATTGAGTATAGCAAACATTACTAACACCACTTGTGTTGTATCAAACAGATGTACATGTTACTGGACGTTTCCAAGCCTCCTTTTCACATGGGGCACGAATGTATGTTACATAATAGCAGAGTGGGATGGAATAAGCTCACTTCCTTCTCACACACACTTTACCCTCATCATACATAATTCATCTGAAAGCTCCCTGACATAGCAGCATGGTTGTGTGTGTGTGTGTGTGTCTACATATGAGTGCGTGTTTAAATGTTGTGTGTGTGTAGTACATGGGAGCGCTCATATGTGACTGCATTTCTATGTTAGCATGAATATAGGGTTGTACATATTTTGTGTGTAGGGCATCCTCTCTTAAAGATACGAACCAGTGGATTTGGACTGGCTTTACTGGTTAGGCATTTCATTACATCCATCAGCTCTTTATCTCAGTGTGTGTGTGTGTGTGTGTGTGTGTGTGGTAAGTATGTGTGTGTATGTGTTCCACAGGCCGAGCAACGTAAATCAGGGCAGTAACGGGCAGCAGCAGCGGTGGAGGAGAGGCAGGGAGCGGAGCAGACCTCATCTGTGACCCACTCAAGGTCACTCAGCCTCCACCACCATACACTACCAATCAATGAAGCTCTGCCTGCCGCTAGTCCCTCACGGAGAGATGGGGGAGGGTCGAAAGAGAGAGGTGGACAGAGTGAGAGAATGTGAGACAGTCAGACAGAGAGAGACAGTGAGACAGTGAGACACGGAGACAGGGAGACAGGACGGCAGACAGAGACACACAGTCAGATGCACAGTGAGTGGGGTGGGATGACAAAGGCAGAAGGGGAGGGAACAGGGAAGGAGAGGAGACGGAAGTGGTTAGTACAGATGTAATGAACGCACAAGACTCAGGTAGACAAAATGCATGGAGACATTTGGTACGACCGTAGCGAGGTTGAAACATGTTTGAGGTACTATACAGGAATCAATGGCAGGGGGGTGCAGTCACACTCAAGCCCAGGCTCTTTAAGGGCCTGGGCTTGAGTGTGTTCCCACTTTTTATAACAGTAATTTCACTTTTTCTCATAGCTTATAACATACATATCATGCCATTTATCTAGAGGGCCAGGTCTGCCAGTCTCAGAGCTGGGAGCCTGGTTTTTGTTACATACATTATGTTACACCGCTGACAGGAAAGGCACACAAACACACGTGTGCGTGAATGCACTCACTCACACGCACACACACACGCGCTCATGCATGTACAGTACCTCGGTGGCCATACTCTGACTGGCGCTGTTCTCCAGAAGGAAGCGCACCACCTCCAGGTGATTCTCCTGGGCTGCCATGTACAGGGGCGTGAAGCCATTCTATACACCCCGACACACACACACAAACACACACACACACATTAAAACACACTAGGCATTGGTAATTCGGAAAAGCTTTTCCACAAAACCTCTGAGCAAACACAATTTAAGGAATGTGCACAAAATGAATCATGTAAAAGAAGCTGACTGATGGAAGCCTCTGCCTCCTTTTGCTGTGTTTGGCATATTGGAATCAGATGATAGGAATATACATCATGTAAAATGTCCTACCATGCCTTAAATTATGATGATCAATATACTGAAATCACCTGAGTAAGTGAATAGTAAATCTTTGCGTGTATTCAGTATAGTGCCAAAAAAAACAAGCTCTCCCTGTCAAAACAAAATGTTGTATTGTATTACAAGAAAAACCTCAGTGGACTAGTCTGGGGTTTGGTGAAAGCAAAGGTAGACAACTGGCTCGAAATCCTTCCTCTTACCTTTAGAGTTAAATATAAAATGCAAAGACAGTAGTATCCTTGACAGAGGCCTAGTTGGTATGCTGCCAGGTACTGTATGTGTCCCTGCATCTGTGCATGTGTCACGTATATCCCACCTGAGACTGTGCGTTGACGTTGGCTCCGTTGGTGACCAGCTCTTTGACTACTTCCGTTTGGCCAGCCAGCGAGGCTATGTGCAGAGCGGTGTTTCCTTTCTGGATTACATGGAACAACCACAGGCATGTGTGTTAAGCTCTGCCCCACCTGTCCCAATGTACCCACTTGCCCCTATGTGTGTGTGTGTGTGTGCGCTTGTGTGTACCCCAGTGTGTATCAGTATCTCTCTGCCCCAGTAAAGCCCCTCACATCAACTACATTCTTTGCAATACTTTTGAACCACTGGCATTCCAGCTCTGGCTTAACCCCCCCCCTCGGCCTGCACTGCCAACGACGTGTCACTTCCGATACTCCATGTCCCGCACGTAAATAAATTCACGCCATGCCGCACCCATAAATAAAACTACAGGAGGCTTTTTATAAACCTATATAGCTCCTTGTGAAGGTAGGGCCGACCGCCCAGCCTGCCTCCGGGCCACCTGATACCGGGCTCTGATGTTTGCGAGTAGTGCTGTTGCACAATAGCGGCATATCACACGTATACTGTAGCAGGGGAAGCAGATAGCCAACGCTGCTGGGACACCGACGCACATTAACAGAGACAGACAAGATATACATACTGTAGCTATTGACAAGATATGTACAGCGTCTGGTTTATTGAGCCTAGGGGATTTCTTGGTGTACTAAGGGAATTCTACTATCAGCTTAGAAAGAAGAGTTGTAAAGTAAAGTGCTGATACTTTAAAATGGTTGACAGGCTAGCTCACAGCTTAGGCTTCCTGTTGACATAATCCTCTGGACTAGAAGAGAGGGATGGCATGGTTCACTTATGGCCTAGTGAGCTGATGAACTTTTGTGCTTACTGAACTGTTAATGGTGTTGGACTGTTTCTACTGTAACTACATTGTACTGCATTTCCTCAGGAAAACGGTAGTTTCCACAGCCTTTCATAGTAAACATGTAAAGAAATGTCCCTATAGAGTACACTGTATAATGCTCCAGTTCTATTTATTGCCTTGGCTTCATTGCTGGCGTTCACCTCCATTATTTGCCTGGTGTAATAAATCTGTTTGCAGTGCCCTCCTGACTGAGTAAGAGCTAATGAGCCGAGGACAGGGCCTCTTGTTTAATTCTCCCGAAACAAGAGCAGAACATTACAGGGGCGGATACAGAATTAACTTTAGCATCAAACACCCACACAGCCAAAATGAAACATCGCTCCATTTGACAAAATCTTGGTACCCCTCAATAGCACTGCCTCCAAGATTCTCTGTCTCTATCAGCTACATAATGAAATACAGATTGATAGGCAGTAAGGAGCAAGCATCGAGTTCCCAGGATCTCAACCTAATCCCTAAACATCCTCGGGGTCACATCGGACAGGGTTTAACTGGGGGAGATTTTCTCCTTGATCTTGAATATTTCATTGTAGTCTACGTGAGCACTAGGCATCTAGCCTCTGGCAGAGAGGCTGCACAACAGGACTGAATGGGAACTCCTTTTAGCATCAGAGAAAAGAAGTTTCTAAAGGAAGAAAGCTTCCTGAGTGCATTCTGAGGACGTGAGGATAGAAAATGTGAACACTTATACATGTCATATATAGTATCTTATTGTTTCATATCATATATAATAGCATAGCATAGCATATTGTTGTATTGCAACATTTGTACTTAATAGGTGTCCACTGTGTATGTTATAGCTCCCCCATTTGGTCCATTCCCATTTATGTTCTGTTTTTCTTTGCTGAATCTTGTTACTATTTGCTGCTGCAACAGCCCAAATTTCCCACAGATCATTACAGATTCATTTTATGTTATCTTGTATTACACCCATACAAAGCTTGCTAGTGAAACTGATAACAAACACTTGTTAGGAGGTCGCTGCGCTGGTTGAAGCTACAGCCATGTTATTGTGCTGGATCCACCTAGCGTTCTGCGTAACATCAACAGAGCTGTGGTAGGTAAAGGGGCGGGGCTTACCTTTGTGGCTGCATCCACATTGGCTCCGAGCTTCAATAGCTCAGCAACAACCTCTACATGCCCCTCCTTGGAGGCTAGATGAAGAGCATTCAGACCATTCTGGGCGACAGAGAAAATCAGCAATCTCAACAAGCATAATCACACATGCAGGAGATAAAGGGTTAGTGTAGCTAGGGCACCAGACTGTCATGAAATAACCCTGGTTAGTACGTTGTACTTAATGGAAAGACTTCCAACTAGTAAATGATTTCATCAAAGAGTTTGATCCAGTATGTTCATATAGACATGGGCCCTCATGATCAACATATCTTCTATTGCCCACCATATGAAATCTAAGCGATGCAGCATTAACTATAATAAAGTATAACTTTATTTTCTTCTTTTACCCCAAAGTGGACACATTAGTTTAGTAATAACAGCCAGAAGACTCACCTGATTACAAATATTAATCTCGACCCCAGACTTGAGGTAGTCAAGGGCCTTCTCAAGGTTTCCTGCCCGGGCAGCTCGCAGGTAACTAGCATTACTGTCCGACTGGAGAGAGGAGGAAAAGAGAAAGTAAAGGAGGGAGAGAGAGAATAAGGCAGGTCAGACGTTGGTCACATGCTCATCTGCATTAGGAACAGACTAATAATACAATTAGGCACACAAGACATCACATTACAAGTAGTAGGCACACACACACACACACACACACACTCACACACACAAATCCACAAATACCAAAATTGGGTTACCATACCAGATAAAACTCAGTCATAATTTCAGCCAAAACCAGAATAACAGGGAAAAAATGAATTCAATATCCTCACATCGCTCCATTGTCCCATAAAATTCAGTACAGTAAATTCCACCGGTAGCTCACAGCAGGACAACAGTAAAACACAAGCATCTCAAAAAGTGAATCCGTAACAAAGCCAACAAAGCCGTAAAATATCGTCCCAACAGTGTACGTCAACCTCCATCATCCATTAGATCCCAACAGACTGTTACTTCAGCTTTGTCAAATCCAAATGTCTCTGATTCCCAAAGGTAGGAAGTCAAGAGGGTGGGTGGTCCTGACTGCCACCATAGAGACCTCCTCTCTTCCTCTCTATCTACCGGTAAAGACTTGCGAGTCTATGTCGCTGTGCTACAAGAAGCACAGCATCCTCTGTTCTGCTTTGCTGTCCTTTATTTCACAACAGAAATAGGGCTTTGTACACCAAAATAAAATGATGAGACAAGCATGTTTTTGCCCCTATAATAAATGTGGTGTGCATGGGTATGTGTGTTAGTGCATAAGAGAGAGGGAGGGGGAGAGCTAGAGAGAGGGATGGGAGTGGAGAGTCAGAGAGAGCTAGACAGAATGAGGAAGACAGCGACTCTCTGCTGTGTTCATGTCTGTTTGCCTGGGATTTTGGATTTAACACAAAATGACACACAGCAAACTCTGCACCTTTGTTTTCCTTCAGCAGCGTTTTGTAAAACTCAGCACTGGTGCTGCTTCTCTGTGCCCTGAGAACATACGGGAGGGAGAGAAGCTGTGACACGCTGCCTCACAACAGAGGCTCAGAGACCAAATTCCCCTGAATTATCAAATGCCCAGACCGGCTAAATTTAGCCTTGCGTCCAAATACACTTAGGATAAACTCAGCAGGGCCAAACAGTACAGCAGTTTCCCAACAATGTGCTCTGCCTCCACCACCACCATGCTCTTCCAGAAATAACTGTGACGAACATAGAGGGATTTGACCAAAAGCCAAAATGTGTGAGACCAAGACATCCAGGTTCAGATTGTTCCACTGATAGGAAGAGGAAAACATTTGTGTGTGTGTTTGTGTGTGTGCTCATGCGTGCATGCGTAAAGAGTAACGGCAGATGATCTAGCGTTGACTGGAAACCAAGTCATTTCCTGATTGGAAGAAGCCATTAAGCTCATATCTCTTCAGTCAATCAGTTCACATTTATAAATGTCTTCTTCCTCTTTCCATACCACCAGACCCAAGAGGACAGCTTGGTGGCAGTCGACCACTAATAACATTCCTTTCCTTGTGGCATTGAGGAATGTAATGATACAACAAACAGTGTCACTGGCCCAGGGCCTGTACCAGCGGGACCACAAACAAATCACGCTTCACCCATTCCATTGATTATCTTCTGAAAGGCAAAATTGATCCTTGATAAGTGCTCCCGATCTTTGATGCTTGATTAATATCAGCCAGGAGTCTTGACTTATAGAAAGGTGCTAGGATCAGTTTTGACCTCAGAAATGTGCATAGGAAGAAATCCATGTTAATGTTTTAAAACCTCGACTTATATGTTACAAGTACTTAGCTCCATGATGTCGATACAGCTAAAGGAAATGAGCAGCACACCACACTGCAAAACAGTTTTCATTATATACATACTTTATTGATCCCTGGGGAGGAAATTCTGATATATAGTGATTAATTTAGGACATTTATAGTAGGCTATGCTCAAAACACAGAGGTACTTGTAATTTATGGATAGCTACATGTGTCATTTAAAACACAAATCAGGTATACCAACAAATTTGAAAAAAGTTACGTTAGCATCACGGTGAAGAGAAAATCCAAGTGCAGTTCATAAAAGATGCTGCTGGACATTATTGTAACCAATCAAACGAGACAATGTCACAGCTGCACTGTATCACGAGTTAGGCCACTGACCGTGGAAACTCAAACCTCCAAAATAATGACCCGTTGCCTAACTACAAAAAATAGTTTTGGAAATAATGTGGATGTGCAAGTTAACCCTCTCGATGTCAGAACTGTGTTGCTTGTACTCTGGCTTGAGCATCGTACTGTGTTGCATTCTTCTGAGTGGCAGTAGGAGTCTGAACTGCCACTGGCTTTTTTTCTTCATCCGTTACAAAGAAAGACCAGAACTAAAACAACAATGAACAGCTACAAACCAAAAGACGCCACTTAATCACATTACACTGATATAGCACAATAAAATGTACCAATTAAATATAATATAGAGCTCACAAAGGCAACTGTAGTAACTGGAATTCATGGTATAGACTGAAGTCCCTGACTGAGGTCCTATACTTGTTCGTCTCTGACACGGAGTAAGCTGAGAATCAATGTCCTTCACAGTGACCCGTTAGAAACCCCTTGGCTCCCATCCAGTCTCTACTCAGCCAGCATGCACGCTCTACTAGATCACTGTCATCAGAGTATCCCACCTCAATGCTGCCACTCAAGTGTACTCTGCACTTTCCCTCTGATACTTCCTCTCTCTGTTATGAAGAGTGCACATCATAAGGTATCAACATGATTCGTGGTGACTTTGTTTACTAGTAGTGCCCTGCAGGAATCAAAACAATGTCTTTCTGATGAGAACGCATGCAAGCAAGTGGAAAAAGGAAATAGTGAAAGATTTGAGAGAAACCTGTCTAAGACACAAGAGAAACCAGACAGTTTTATTTTGATTTCATCTCCCTTATAATCATGAAATTCACTAATCTCTCTAAAACTATCTCTCATCAATTATTTAAGTTAAACTAATACTATTGCAGATGGGCAGATAAAATGAAGGCAAGGCACTGTGTGTGTGTGTGTGTGTGCACAGTTGCATGCTTGTAGACCAACCAACATTCCTCTTGTTTATGTCTTCTTATGTAACCAGCATGAACCCTAAGTGTGTCATATTGTGTGTAACATGCCTGTGAAACACCATGACTCCCAGGCTTTGTTCAGTGTCACCAAGTACCTGACCTCTCACTGAGACCCTTTGACATGGCATGGCCCTTAATGGTGCTGACAGACCACATGTCGGCATGACAACCAATCAGTGAATTACGCCTTCAAATATTATGTCACTGAAACCAAATGGCCAAACGTCAAAACATTGTAGAATACTATAGTCCTGCTCGGTCCTCAAATCACGCCGATTTATTTATTTGACTAACAGAAATGATAATAAATAGATGATCTCTCTAAAAATAGATCCATCCAAAGATATGGAGGCCTAGCGGTGCATTTTCAGATTTTACATACTTTTAAAAGATGACCATTTTGCAATATAAACACTATGCAGTGCTGTTGGCTCCCACAGATTAAATGGTCTTCATCTACAAGTCACCAGTCATTGCACCAGCCAGTTTATCCCTTAATGCTTATAGTGACACCAGTGACCAACATGTCCAACCCTCCATCCCATCCATGTCCAACATGAGCGATCTTGAGGTCTTTGTGAATGAAGCATTACACAGGATTAAACCTCCCTAGATCAGAGGTTCAAAGAAAATGGGGCCATTAAAGACTAGGTTAAGCCTGAAGGAAAGCATTAA
Source organism: Gephyroberyx darwinii (assembly GCA_900660455.1). Taxonomy (NCBI): domain Eukaryota; kingdom Metazoa; phylum Chordata; class Actinopteri; order Trachichthyiformes; family Trachichthyidae; genus Gephyroberyx; species Gephyroberyx darwinii. Next base: position 2,902 of record CABFOQ010037084.1, on the reverse strand, counting down.
TCTACTGTTAGACAGAAAGAGGAAAGGAGAGGAAGAGAGAGGAAGAGAGAGCGAGAGAGATCTGAAAAACGGGTGATAGCTATACAAAAGATGTACAGTATAATTCCCAATTGCATTTTCACGGGGTCAAAAATGCAGCTAGTTTCTTGTTAAATTGCTGTAAAAATGACAACCAACTATTAAAAATTCAGGGTTAGGGTTGTACAATTCAAGGGAGAGGAGAAAAACTGTAAAACACTACAGCACAGTATGCCTCAGTGTTGAGGGCTGAACATTTGTGAAGATGAACAACCTAGTGAAAGGCTAAACTGTTGTCATCAAAAGACAAAACCTGCAGCTATTCTATTCTATTCTATTCTATTCTATTCTATTCTATTCTATTCTAACAGTGTGAGCATTGGAATCTAACTGTGTGGACTCAACAAATGTTTTTTGGAGCTTTTACGTCCAAATGGACATTACTCAATTGCAATTACAGGAAATGTATCCTTGTAAAATGACCCTAGATACTTTCCGTGTCCACAGTGGTGGCCATCAGATCTTTGGACAGGAAACTTGGTCATATTATCAAATCTGGGCTAAACAGTCAAAGATCCAACACGTAGCATATACAGTATGAATTCTGTTTCAGGGTGGATTGTCCTTTTAAACTGACTGTGAATTCAGTTTTATCCCTAATTCTAGGTATAGAGAATCGTGTTGTGTTGGCGCTGCAAAGTGTTGTTTTGCTGAATTTGTACTTGGCCCATATTCTCCTCATGACAGTCTGGAGGATATTCAGTTGTAAAGAGACTCATATCCCCAGGCTGTCCGAGTCCGATGATGTCAGTTTGGCACTTAGCACAAAAGCAAAACTCACACGACACACATACTGTACTGCAGGCTGTATGAAGAGGACTACATCAACAGACTCACGTTCACACATACTACTGGCATCCTCCTTATAAAACACATACGTGAACACAGATGTATGTATATATAAACACCCAAATACAAACACAGATACACACACATTACACACACACACACACACACAGGGCATGTTGATGTCATTGCTGCAGGGTGAGCTGAGCTTAGTAGTGGAGAGCTAGACCAGAAGCTTTTGTATTGTTTCACTTTATCCCCTGCTCGCCTGACAGCACAAAACACGCAGAGCTCCACGGCTCCACAAGCCCAAAGCTTAGGGCACAGAGTAGCAGACCACAACACCTACTGGTGCCAGAGAACATCACACCACCACCACATCCACTTCTCTCATCTCTTTCTCTGGCCAACCTCCACCCCAACTCGGTCCATCACAGTCTCCTGATTTCGCTCTCTCTCTCAATCTCCAGGCTAAATATAGCTCACCTATTGATGAATGAATGGCCCCGATCCATAGTCAATATATGGAAAAATCATTATTAGTGATGTTTCTTTCAAAGCATTGAGACGTATGGATGGTATTGCCGACACAACGATAATCTAATCTTAATCATTACATTTTAGAGCATCCTCGGATTCCAAATTCAAAATGTCCTATGTAGCATTAATGTTACTCCATCCTACTGTAAAAAAAAGAATATATACTGTAGATATATACATTAAAAATAAATCTTCCCATTGAGCATTCTCCACTGAACGAGAGGTCTATACAGTATAAAGACAATAAGTGAAATAATAAATGCCTCAGAGATCATAGTATCTACTGCGACAAAATGCGCTTCTGTTGTGTAATTTCTGACTCATCATTCACATGCACTCACAGAGCCATTATGGCAGCGCTTGAGTGTATGAATAGCTGAAGGAGGGAACATCCCTCACGTCAGGATCTTTCCTAAACATATTACAAACAAGCCCTGCATACCTGCATGCGCTTGGCTTTCAGCTGTGAGTGAGAAAGCACCCACAAACCTCTAGACAGACATGCAGACTGTACATTATGGATGTGCAGGTGCAGCTAGCAGAGTGAATTTGTGAGCAACTATCAGTGGGCACACGCACACACACACACACACACACACACACAATCATGATGCTTGAAATAGCCATAGGTAATTGAAACTTAGACAACATCCCACCACCTGTTAGTTTCAGAAGTGATTTTAATGATCACTTTTAAGGCGCAGGTGACCTTTTAACCCCCTAAGAACCAGATCGGACCTCCAGGAGATTCAAGATGCGATCAGGCCTTTGCCATCTGGGCTCCCAGACTTTGGAACAACCTGCCTGAGGAGCTCAGCCTGGCAAAATCTGTAACACTTCTTAAAACTCACTTTTAGAGACTGTGATTGTGTTTTGTCCTTTGGCAAAGTGCTTTGCAACTGAGTTTTGAAAAGTGCTATATATATATAAAGAGAGCATATAGATATTATAACAATAATCATAGATATGATTATTATCATTTCATCATCATTTGACAGATTTGTATCATTCTAGTATTTTGCTGCACCACAGGATTTACAATAATGACCTTTGAGGCCAATAACCACTCACCCAAACACGATACCAAATCACAAACCACATTCATGTCTGCAGCTGTTTGGAATCCAGAAATCTAAAACTCTACACAAATCTTAAGAAATAAATGAGAATGTCAGCAGTACTCACTCGGGTTAGGAAGACAGCACCCTCTTCCACAGCCATGTTCTCTCCCTTTCTTTTCCTCTCTTTCTTTCTCTCCTCTGTCTGAGGAAGAGTGAAATCTGAGCTCCAAGTGGCCCGCCAGCCAAGCAGCCAGTCAGTCAGTTAGCTCTGTCCCTATCTCAACCTCATGGGTATCCCACTCAGGGGAAAGAGCAAGGTGCCATTGGCTCAGGTGACCGAGTAGAAAAAAACAAAAACCAGTAAATCAAGCCACACTACAAAATGCCAGCATGGCAGGAGCCGGATACAACGCTTCCTTCTGTACTCTGGTCGATGC
>CABFOQ010037082.1:0-11660 GCA_900660455.1 Gephyroberyx darwinii | reverse complement strand
CCCCCCCCCCCCCACCTCATTCTTTCATTTTCTCATTCCCTTGCTTTCTCTCTATATATAATCATTTTAAATATATTTGATGAATAGGTTTTGTTAGTGCCTAGACACTTTCTGTACATATTTCCTTCTGTAGACCTGGTAAAGCAAATACAATGCACATTTTGTATATACGTTATGAATTCACAGATTTGTTTTAATCCATATTCTCAGATTATTTCTCATCTGTTTTATATAGCACATACAGTTTCTTAACATTTGTATTAAACTGTTTTAAACTGAATACATTTCATAATCATACATCAATTTTCTTTCATATTTTCATCATGTTGGTATTCATATTTTTCATAGTTTTCATTTGTACTTAATACATTTTAGTTTGAAATTGTTGATTACATTATGTTTAATACTCCTCTTTTGGCCTTTCTTATCCATATTATTTTAAATTCCTTTTTATTCATATTGTTAATATTGCTATCAATCATTTAAAAATTATGTCTGTGAATGTGCCACAAGCCAAAGAAGGCATTGCTGGCAGCAGTAGCCTAGAAGCTAGAGAATTGGGCTTGTGACCAGAAGGTTGCTGGTTTGAATTCCTGGACCGGCTGGGAAAATGCAGGTGAAAAGTGAATGAGTAACACTCTCCCTTCTCTCAACAACAACAACTGCTGTCCTACTGAAATACTCCACTGCATCAGTGGCCATTAGTGGAAGACTGTTGTTGTACTGGCAGCTCCAAAGTATGTAATGTGTGTAAATTGTATGAATGTGAAACAGGGTTGTGCTGGATAAATAAAGGTCAAAACATAATAAGTTCAAGCCTGTTCAAAAATGGCTCTACATCAAGAAAGGGTGTAGAACCTCATACTCCCTGGTCTTAGTGTACATTTACTAAACGTCTTCCATCAGAGGGAAAGGCTCTTCATTCATAAAGGCCAGCGTCGCTGCAGCAGCAGTAGTGGTTGCTGTGTCTGCTAGCTCCACTCTGGGTAATGTGCCAGTAACCACAGAGCCCAGTACATAGCTGGCATTCCTCTGCTCACTGAAAGCACATTTAGCAGCCAACACCTGTTTCCCCAGCTCAGTCTCCACTAGGCTGCTATACTACCACTCTGCCTGCTTCTGTAGAGCTAAGGTTAGACCGAAATGGGTTTGAAGGCTGATACTGATTTTTGGATGAAGCTGCCTATAGCTGATAATTGGTGCTTAAAACTCTCCACTCTCCACCCAATCAAATGAAATTCTTTTATGTGGGTTAGCAGCTCCTTAAGGTGGGGTAATGCAGGTTTCAGTCACTGCAGACTGACGCCAGGGAGGAACCTCCATTGTATCAGTGGACGACACTGACTGGCTAATCTTGCTCAAGGACACTTCAGCAGGGCGGATGCTTACAGACACTTACAGGCTTGAACCCTGGGTGTCTGGTAGAACGGCATGCTCTTTAACCCCCATAGGTCCTAATCCTGCCCTCCATTTTTAACATGAAAACGTCTGAGTCAGTCATGCACGCTACTACTCTCTCTCTCTCTCTCTCTCTCTCTCTCTCTCTCTGTCTCCATCCTCCACTCCCACTTTCCACAACTCTGACAACTTCCTACAGTGTTGAATCTCCTTAAACACACACTCTCACACACACACACACACTCCCCCTCCCACCCATGCATTGTCATGTAATTGGGTTAAAGCAGTGTTGAGGGTTCATAGAGGAAGTGATCTGTCACTATCCTGTCCTGTCATGTTGCTAATTAGAGCCCGCTACAGTTTATAGGCACAATAATGACAAGCCTGCCATTGTTGAGCATTTCATCATGAGGGACACGTGGTTTTAACAGATAATATGTAATGCGATTACAAAACATGGAAACTGTAAAAAAACCCACAGGAATCAGAGTACAGACATTCATGGAAGAAATCTGTGATTAATCGATGGATTAGTAATTTTGAAGAAAGAAAAGGGATTTTGTCATGAGAGATGTAGTTCTTTGTACATAATAATGTCAATAATAATAATAATAATAATAAATATACTAAACACTATTTAAATTATAATCTATGAATTGGAATGCATTAGCCATGTCACTTTAGATTCTTTAGATTCTGTTGGAAAATAAATTGAAAAGTAACTGAAAGTAATTTTATCATGTTTCTGATTGTATTTTACAAAGTGATCCAGTTTCATCAGCCAATTACAAGAATCTTCCCAACCCTTTAATATGATACTCTAATTTTACTCTGATGCAGCAAATACACATGCAAACACACACACACACACACTACAGTGGGGAATCCCTTGCTCTGCCACCTGCCTGTCAATCATCCAGGCCTGTGTTATGTGCCCCTTCCTGCTGCTACTGTCCCATACCGCCCATAGTGACCATACCAAACATACCGGACCCACAGAGGGGCATTCCTGGACCGCTGACCCCAATCCCTGCCCTGGAAGGATGGGATTAGAACAACTAGAGGTTGGTTTCCTGTCACAGGCAATACAGCACGAGAAAATACAATTAAGACATTTTCGGGAATGCGGGAATGGTGTGCATGTGCGTGCACAAGGGCTAAACCAATATTTTTGGATTGAAGCTGCCAGTAGTCAATATTTTGTTCCAGTATCTTCAAATTTGACCATTTTCACTCATTTCAAATTACAAAAAATTACAAGGATTCAGTGTTTCCCCCAGAATGTCATTCTTTGCAGGGTGGAAAAGCCTCTGAAACAGCATTTAGACCACGGGGCACTAAAACTAATACTAATACTAATACTACAGTAATACTAATAATAAATGTAACATTAGAATCAATTCAGGTTAAGGGCTTCTCATAGACAACCAGTGCAGTATTGATCAATTCTACAATAAATATGTAATCAATCAAACATCATATTCATAATTTCAGAGGTAGACGGCACTGACTGGAGGATGTACGATGTTTATGAAAAGAAGGCCCGATATATCAGCAAATTCATGGGAAACAAGCAAGGTGATGTGTTTACTGGCAGCTTTAAAGGACATAAATATTCAAGTGGAATTGCTGTGCACTGCGATTTAACGATGGGAAGAGAATTTCAATCTGTATACTGCAGATGCATTAGGTGTATGTAATCCACTGTAAATCATATATAGACACAATACAGACACAAAATACAAGTTTATTCCAGGTGTAAATGGGCCCAGTGTGTGTTGATGAATGTGTTGCATGGGTTTCTGCTCTATGTGTGCAGTAAGTTTTCATCATCTTGCAGTACAAACCCCAACCCATGATCCAGCCAGCCAGTTTGCAGTGTTTGTGTGTCTGTGTGTGATCATGTCAGCGGAGAGTGTAATCTGGGGGATAACGTGCTGCTTATCCAGCTGATCTTCCTACCTCCCCAGGCTCTGACAGGTTGACACCCATCACTCCTCACATTTACTTTGCCTAATTGGCAGCTAATTCCCTGCTCCCCCACCGACCATCTACTGTCTCTCTATTGTCCCTGTACTCTGCTCCTACTGTCCGGGGCTTTATCCACCTATCTACCCAGGCACCCTGCAGCCTAAAAGCCCCTCAGCAGGGCATCTTGTCCAGGCCCTGAGGCCCTGGTGGGCCCTGTCACTGAAGCCTGGGACTGGAGTTGGGAGCTTCCTCTATGATGGCAGCCCCCTTGCTGGGCAGCTCTAACTGGCTGACAGGAGAGCCGGCCCCAAATCAGCCTCAACCTGCCAACCTGCCAACAACTCTTTGTCATTTTTTTGGGCATGACAATGGTCAAATTTAAAGCTCTTGAATGTTGGCGCAAAAAAAAACGTATATCAGCACCTTCAATCTAAAAATATCGGCCTTCAAAGAACAATATCAGTCTGACCCTAAAAACCTATTAAACATCCAAATACACTCTACAGTGACATCTATACACTCTCTACTCTACTCGTTTCCTTAGGGGTTTTTCATATTAAACACACACTCAGGGGTTTCTCTCTCTTACACACACACACACACACACATTCCAGCTGTACTGTATCTCCCGCCCTGCCCTGACAGTGATTGACAGGTGTTTGCAGAGCCACTCTGCAAAAGACATGTGACATATGGGAGTCCCACCCTCCTGTCATGTCCACCTTCCCATGAGGCCTTTGTGGCTGGGGTGGAGGTGGCAGGAGCAGTAAGGAGCATGTCAGAGTGACAGGAAGAGGCTGACACACACACACACACATGCATAGCTCTTACATGAACAGGCTCATACACTCTCTCTGTCGGCCCCCCTGTGAGGCATCAGCCGTCATTAACTTCCAGACTTCCAGTGAGCAGGGGAGCTTCCCCTCACTTCCTCCCCCTCTCAGGTGACTCTCACTGGGGCTCCATGCTGGGGATGCCAGCCTCTCGGTTGCTCGGTTGGAAGTCTCCATCCTGCCACCGCAGCCAGCCAGAGGCAAAAAAACAGAAAGTGAAAGAGAAAGTGTGTGTATGTTTATAATGTATTATAAATGTTTTGACTGACGTATGTGATTGTACATGTACATGAGTGTGTGTGTGTGTGTGCTTTTGTATGTGTATGGTTATTATGCTCATGTGGGTGTGTGTGTATGTGTGCATGTATGCATACATGTGCATTTATGTGTGTGTAGGCTAATATGTGTTTTTGTATTTCTGTATGTGTATCTATGTGTTTTTGTATCTGTGTATATAAGTATATTCCTCTGTGTGTGATTGTATCTTTACATGTAGATGTATATACATATATACATATCCTCTGTCTGTGTGTGTGTGCGCGCATGTGTGTGTGTGCGCGCGTGTGTGTGTGTGTTTAAAGCAGCATGTGTGGAATGTGTGTGTGATATAAAGGCTCTCTCCTCGCGCCACAATGGTGTCTTTGACGGGCGGGAGAAGGGAGGGCTTTGTTTGGTGACACCACACAGTGTTGTGAATGCCCGGCATTGCTGCCATTCCTCTCTCGGTGCCCTCCGCCAGGCTACCAGCTTATCAGGGATTCCTCTCCTTTCTGTCTGCCCACGCATACCCCTCCTTGTGTGTGTGTGTGTGTGTGTGTGTGTGTGAGAGAGAGAGAGAGAGAGAGAGAGAGAGAGAGAGAGAGAGAGAGAGAGAACACTTGTGTGTGAGCATGATAGGAACGTCTCAGCCTCTGGAAATATTTCCTCTCTTGGAAAAACATTCGCCTTCGAGGAAAAACTCACAAACCTGCGGTTTATTGCATGCTGCCACTGTGGACCTTGCCAAAACAAGAACAGCCATTTTGTACTCACCATACTTCGGTCTATTCACAAACTTTATGTGTGTCTGTGTTTGGCAAAGAGTGTTATAGGAAATAGATGGAATTGCTGTCGCTACATGACTGGAGAAATGGAGTTCCTCACAACAACTCTAAGGAAATAAACTGGCTTCCTTTTGCCTGCTGAGGTGCTCATTGATTCGCGTTTGCGTGGAAACGTTCCCATATTCCAACATGTTGAAAAGCCTACAAACATGACCCGACCGTCTTGACGAGTTCCATTTTATCCAAAATGATTGATGCATTTGCCCTGCAAAACAGGATGTGTTTGTAGGTAAGCAAAACCAGGACATGTCCTTTCAGAAAAATGGAACTCCGCTATGGAGTTCCCAGCACTCGCCTCTGCAGGAAAATGGAGCCACCTACGCAGCAGCTAGAGCCCTACACAACATAGACCAACATGTATGGATGCAGAGTGTGTGTGGGGGGGTACCACTGTGATATCAATGACCTGAAAGCTGTTAATGTAGATTAGTGCAAAATTAAACATCCGCTGGTGGAGACAGGCCTGGAGCATGTGAAAAGAAAAAACACCTAGCCTGTCGGCTTTGAAGTGCAATGCGTTCCGACCAAGTTTACCAGCAGCTGCTGCCGTCGCTCGTTCCTTTCTTTCTCCCCCTTTAGAGTAAGCAACATCTCCTGACCGGCTTAGGCCCTCTTCCCTCCACAAGAACAAAATATGGAGGGGGGGAGGTAGAGGAGGAGGGGCACGAGAGCAGGGAGGCGTTTCTTTAAAGTTTCCTCGAGAGATTTCAGGGATGTAGACTTTGAACAAAACAAACCAGAGGGAGGAGAGAGAGAGAGAGAGAGAGAGAGAGAGAGAGACAGAGAAAATAGCAGCTGTTGTTGGTTTGCATGGTGGTAAATTCTGTTCCTGGAGAAAGAAAAAAGAGAAAGAAAAAGAGAGAGAGAGTCTGGAGAGAGTTCCACCAGGACTGTTGGGCTCAATGCATCCAGCACGTTGTACAATATGAAGTCCCTTCAACTGCTGCACATTGCACATCCCATTCATTCTGAAACTTCATTAAAAACTCCACTAAAGAAACCCTTGTCACTTTGATCCCGTAATTGATGCCATAACCTTCTTGAGTGGTCCTTCTTTGTTCCTTTAAGGTAATAACTTTGATAACTGGCTGCAATTTCCTGGATAAGTGGCCAGATTGAGGAAGGAACATTACTAAACTACCATGTGCTGTTACGTCAATCACTGTAATCTTTTATACTATATATATCTACATTCAATTTCTCTAACTGCTTATTCTTTTTCAGGGTCCTGGCGGGCTGTAGCCTATCCCAGCATGCATCGAGACACCAGTCCATCACAGGGCTTACACAGATGGACACTCACATTCATACCTATGGGCAATTTAGATTCTCCAATCCACCTAACTTGCAGGGGGAAACGCTGGAGAACTTTGGAAACCGAATTGAACTGACATCCTTCTTACTGCGAGGACACAGTGTTGAGATGCAAAAGGTGCAACAACCCAGGATTTGCTGTGGTTGAACCCTGAGCTTGCACGTCCAGGGGCTGTATGGGAACTGGGAGCTGCTCTGGAGGCCAGCAGATGGAGCCTTTTCCCTGCCAGCAGTGACGCGATGACTGTAGACAAAACCTAATGGGAGATACCTTGGGCATTAAACAAAGCCAGGAACCCCCCCAAAAAAAGACCTCCTCACATTTGAGAAATCATCTTGTTATGCTTGCAAAAAGTCTTTTTGGAGAATCTGTGATTATAATGTAAACCATGACTGAAACGTCCTTTGCATCAGAGAGGATCCCTGTGAAGCTTTGCCCTGAACGGCAACCTCTTCAGGGTGTTGAGAGTACGAGCCCGCGGGAGAGGCTTCCATGTTGCAATGTGACCTCTGACCTTTCTGGGTGTGGTGGCTGGATTCTGCTGCAGCCCCTTTGGAACTCAACTGCTTGGGTTCAAAGGTCGCTGGGTTTTTTCTGCTGTCGGTTTCCTATATAGTTCACCCAAAGGAAACAAACGCACAAAGATATGACAGAAAACCCATTTCCTGTCATGCCATGCTGGGTTGAGGAGGGCCAGTAGTGTGAGGTTGAAAATGTTTTGTTAGTGATAGCAGAGGTGTATAGTCAGAGCGCCAAAACATAAATTATTTCCATTATCACTTTTTTTCAGTCAATATCCTCACATGCCGCTGCAAAGTGACTTCATACACGCCGCTCCGTAGGTCACGACGCTATTAGCTGGGGTCAGAGGTCACATTACGAGGGTCAGTTTTCTGCCACCAGACGGCGGCCTGGTTTTATGAGGCCAAATTAGAATAACATGAAAACAATGAAGGGCTCGGGTGGAAGACGGGGGAAACTAATGAAACCTAATTAGAGATGACACGTAAATAGGAAGTAAAAGGCACATGCATTTGGAAGAAGGAATGTGTCCATGTGATTTGGGTTACTTACATATGCCTCGGTGTAGTCCAATGAGACGACTGCAGAGAGAAATTCATTCGCTCTGTTGGCAGACCTAAATTCATCTAATCCACTGCTCTCCAACCAGTGCCATGGAACGCGAGCCTGCAGGTTTTCCTTCCAACGAAACACACCCCGAGCTGATTTCACTCTGAGATGGAGCGCCTAGGTGCAGTGATTGGTCGTAGTGAAAACCTGCATATTCTTGGCCCTCTGTGGCTCATGATTGGACACCACTGATAGACCCCGTAGAATGGCTTCAATCAGAAAACAATCTAGTATTTTGTAAGATGTGTTGGTCCTAACGCCGCATTCACGTCACACCAGAATTACCGTAAATACCGTAAAAGTTCACGGTTGATTGATTGATTACAAGTAGGACGTGTGGGAATTTTTTGTTCCGATATCTCCCGCTTGGCCTCATGAATTGTAGACGTGTGTAGACGTGTTGCCTTTGCGCCTCGTCAAGGTCTTTGATTGTACGATAAGGAACACCACAACAATTGACCTTATGATCGGCGCCTCAGATGTGGGTGTTTCCACACATGAGCGCTTCCAAGTTGTAGCAACAAGATGTCATCCCATTCTTCCGCTTTTTCTGATATGACATGAACATGGCATTAAGCTGAAATGTACGTTATAATGAGGTAGCAAGTGCCACATTGGACACATTTGGACCCTGCAGTGTGCACAGGCCGAACTTGAACTCTTCACACACCAGCCTCCAGTGTAATTGGTCTAAAATATAATGTGCTTGGTTGTGCAGCCTTGTGGAAAAGCATCTCTATTTCTTTTCCTGGTTAATTGACTCTCATGGTTTGGGAGATTCAGCTTGTTAGAGGATATCTGCACCTTTATGACCGATCGAGCGGCTTCTACATCCTCAGCTGCCTTTTACTGTGCTCTCACTGCAGCCGTTGTTGTTGTTGTTGTTCTCGCTGCTGTTTACGGTTTCCCTTAGGTTTTCGGTTACCTCTTTAATCTTCGAGTGCCTCGACTTGCGAGGACTGTAAATAGACAAACAATACGAAGCCACAGTGAGTATAAACACATTTCGAAGACTGTTTCTATTTCAGGCAACTTTAACTTTGTTGTTAGTACACCCCCGCCTTTTAAAGAAGCCTCAGAGTGCAGTGTCTTTATAAATGCATGCAGGTTGACCTCACACATACAAACACACACCCACACACTCCCTCTAAGGATAGACGGGACGAGGCGGACAGGTAGATTGATGGGTGTGTGTGTGTGTGTGTCGGTGTTATCAGATCTCCTCTACCTGGTCCAGCCAGGGTTACCGCCTGGCCAGGCCGGACCACACAGCCAGCCCGACAGCCACATTGTGCTGGGGTGTTTGTGGACAAACAAGAGGCCTGCATGGAGCCGGGCCGGCCACCCCGGGTCAGCAGGGTCCTGGGAATGAGACCTGCCTTCACCTGTTCCCTGCTCCGGGCCGGGAAACCCACACACCACATTAGAGCTGTTGCATTCTTGGTGATATGAGAGAGAGGGGAGAAGGGGGAGGAGGAGGAGGGGGTGCTTGTGATTGAGTTATCCTGCAGCCTATCTTTTCCCACCGCTAACAGTTATATTGCTATCAGATGCGCCTGGGTCATGAATGTTGAAGGATCTCGAATAACACGGAGAGCAGGGCCTCCGAAAGACGCTTTTGGCTTCTGAGGCCGAAGGAGGCACTTCCAGAAGTTAACTTGGCGGTTCCTGCGTGGAGGTGAGGAGTACAACCTAATCTGTTACAGTAACACCAGCAGCCTGGTGACCACACCCACCGTGACCTCAGCAGGTCCGTTTACAGTAGGTGTCACTGCAATGTGAAACCCCAGGGACTATTAATAGACACCCTGGAGTTCACAGGACGCTTATATTCACTCTTTGTTTGTGTGTGTGTGTGTGTGCGTGCACTGGGCTGGTCCTCACACTCCTATCGTCCACTATCCACAGAGGAGAAGACATCAGGCATGAATGATCATTTGTCTGCCTATGGTCACCTCTGACATGCATGACCCCAGGGTGGCCTTCCCAGTCTCCAGTCAAGACATGCAGACTGATGTCAGGGACAGCGGCCCCCCCAACACACACACACACACACACATACACACAGGCCCTACAGCACATAGTGGAGTGGCAGGCAGTCTGACATCTGGATGGCTCCTTTTTTCTCCCAGCTTCTATATTTAATTTGTTCATTTCCTCTCCGAGAAGTGGGATGAGCGCAGACACGGCTCTAACCTAATACGGCAACTGAGCTAGCCGGGAGAGGTAAAAAATCAACCGGGGGAAGGAGATAGCCTTAGATATAGGCACGGGATGGGAACTATGTCAGCTACATTTAATCGGCTTACGGTCGCTACTGTGGTGCATTGCCCTTAAAATCTGTTGGAAAATAATGTAATCCGAGAGTAGATAGAAATAGAAATTCTTAAACAGTCTAAAGTGTTTGGCAGCAGGCCTCTCGCCGCCCTGTGCCATAAATGCATCACATATGTGCTGCTGCTTTGACAGAGCCCAGGAAGGGACCATCTCTGGGGGTGAAACAGTTAAAACTGACATCAGGTGGCGAGGGGTCTCTAGTCTAACTCAGATCTTTTAGTGTGTTGTGGACAATTTCTCCTTCTATTTTGCCAATTATTTTCATCAGAGAAAGGGGAAATCTGCTTTTCGAGCTCTCAGAGAAGACTATTTCTCTGTATTGTCCAGTTGCCTGTGCTAAGATTGCAATTTTAAGAATCTAAATCAATTTAAATCAAGAATTTCGCACAAAAAAAAAACTATCCGCACACATGCGGTAACACCATCCAAACTGTGTATCATAATGCAACTCTATTTTGGAAGGTGCTATTGCGAAATCAATATTCACCCAGACACTGCAGCTCCCCCCCTACACAAAGCTTTCAGTATAAAAGCAGTAAAACTTCCTATTTCCTATTTCTCAGCGTGCACCGATGAACTTAAACGTTGATATGTGGCCAGTGGAGGGCCTGTGCATTTAAAAAAACGCCCTGTAGGTAATGGATCTGTGCAGCCATTGATTGTATTGGTTTGATGCTGACGCCGCTCTGTCTGCAGGGGAGGGGTCTGCACAGAAAAACCTTCTTTGGGGGTCCGAGGGCTGTTTTTTATGAATGAACTGAATACCAGCCGCGAATTAATCACACTCTCTCACAGCGAAGTGACAATCTCTCATGGAAGACGATGGAAGTTATGAAGGCTCTTTATTGTTGGAGGTTTATACTTAAATGTTAACAACCACTTTTATTTTGATAGGGTATTTTTTTTTTTTTGTTAAATTCCACACGTGCCCTGTGATTTGAGAAAAAGCTAGAATGTGACTAATATTCACTCGGCATTATTTTATTTTATTTTTTTTAACTTCCAGTCGCTGTTAGTGAGTGGAGAGCCGGCTACAGGATCGTGGGAAAGGGCCTCCACGTAAAGCACTTTATTCTTTGTGTCTGTTGTTCTTGTGTAATTGATCTCACTCCACGTCCACGGCGGGACGCTTCAAAGACCCACGCTGCTGCTCGCTTCCACAGCCGCAAACCACCAGCACACATTACTGCAGTCCCGTAGCCTCTACACTACCCGGACGCCCCTATAGAATAGAATGAAAATTGTTCTTCACCGCAAAACAACATTTTTAAGGCCGATACCTTTTCCATGCCATGCAAAATAAGACAAAAAAGCAGAAAAATAATAAGAAAATAAATAAATAAAATATATTATTATTGTTGTTGTTATTATAGGCTATAGATTGCTCAGTCGTGATTCAAATTTTGGACAATTCAAGAGGTGTCCAGAGCACCGATTCCATTGAAACGTGTGAAAATGTGAGTTTAATTCATAAATGCGGCCGGCCATGTCTGGCCCGCTGCCAGGACTCCGTCTCTCTCTGTTTTCTCTGGCTCTCATCCAGCCCCCCACCCCCCCGTGTTATCCACCCAC
>CABFOQ010037081.1:0-10153 GCA_900660455.1 Gephyroberyx darwinii | reverse complement strand
ATCTATTAAAAGATTTTTTCAAGTTTCTTCAAGGCTAAGAACAAATGTACTGCTTAAACCTTCTGTATAATTTTCAGCTGACTTGAGGTTATACGCAACAAACTTCCGTATTATGTAAAACAGGTCGCATCGCTTCCGGTTCAGGTGCTCTGTACGAGTGAATTAGTTATGAGCTAGAATGGGGAACATATTCTGAGTTAGAAAGACTTAATTTAGAGTTATTTGGACACTATTAACACTTGTAGTTTTGTATTTTGTTACATAAAAATAGACATATAAGAATAGACCATATTTATTAAGGGAGAATGACTATTCTTGTGGTGGTACTACCACCTTATAAGGCCCATACTGAGCAAAGCATATTAAAATCTTAATTCATGTACAACAACTTCCTTACTTACTATCAATAAGCAGTAATTAGGAGGTTATTGAGGGAAAACTCTTAGTTAATGGCCTAGTAGTTGTAGAATATGGTCATGCAGAATAAGGCATTAATAAGTGCTTTATAATGACTAATAAAGAGCCAATATGCTACTAATATGCATGCTAATAATCAACTAGTTAATGGTGAATATGTGTACCTGAATATAAAGTGTTACCGAAAAAGACTACACCTTGATCTAAGGAGACCTCAGAGGAACTCAGGAAGCAGGTAGTAAGTGTGCATCAGTCATAAAGGTCATAAAGTCATATCAAAAAGATGTGGGGTCTATCAGTCCACTGTGAGACAAAGTCCACTGAGTGTATACAAATGGAGAGCATTTACCACATTGAGTGGATGTCCTTCTAACACATCACCAAGCAAGCATTCATGCAAGGGTAGCCAGAAAGAACCCTCTATTGTCTAAAAACAACAAAGCTGCCTGTCTTCAGTTTTCCAGAGACAACCTTGACAAATCTGAAGATTTCTGGACAGAGGTGTCTAAAATTCAAGTGTTTGGTTACAATCAAGAACTGCCCATCACCAAAATAACCTTCTCCCTACAGTCAAATGGTCGTGGGAGTGTCATCATCTGTCTTGAACAGGCCAGCTATCAGGTCATCAGTCCAAGAGCTAAAGCTAAAGTGGCTATTTCAACAAGACAATGATCCTAAGTTTTTAAGCAAATCTACCAAAGAATGGCTCATGAAGAAGAAGTTTAGTATTTTAGATTTGCCAAGTCAAAGTCCTGACCTAAATCCAACTGAGATTCTGTGCCAGGACCTGAAGCTTCTGTTAATGCGAGACACCCTCAAATCTCAAAAGTTGGCAGAGTTCTGTAAGGAGGAGTTGGAGAAAATCCCTCAAGGAAGATGCCAGAGACTGATCAGTGACTATAGGAAACGTTTACTCCAAGTGCTAAAGGAGGTGCCACAAGTTATTGATTAACTTAGGAGTTCAAATATTCACATATTCATTGGCTCCCAATCCTGACATGGGCTTATGCCGTCGTAAATATCTGATCTAATTGTCCCCTATGTACCCCCACACGCCCTTCGTTCGTTCACAGAATGTTGGCTAACTTTCTTTCCTGAGAATTAAAAAGAAATTGGCAGTCTATTTGACACCGATCTATTTGGTTGACTGTGGATATGCACATATATGGCGTGCACTACATATGCCTAACTTTTTGTCATTTGTCATAATTGATTGATAATTGATTGTATCATAAATGTGATTGTCTATAGCAGCCTGACTTAGTTAGGCCTGTAAATTCTTTTGAGGTTTGTTTGTGTTAAAGGGCTATATAAATAAACTTGACTTGACTAGGGTTCCCAAACTTTCAAGCATGACTGCCTCTTATACTGTTGATCTGAACTGTGTTATAATTGTGGTTCACAAACGGGAAATCAAGGCTTCCAATTCACAACAAAGATGATCTGATCATGACAAAGATTATTGCTACTGAATGTAGCCCACCGGACTTAATGTTGTGTCCAATTGTTGTCAAGACATGTCCTGCAATTTCAATGTAACAGAATAGGTGACACCTTAACTACACTACATGCCCAAAATATGCAGACACCCCTCAGCTATTTCAGCCACCCATTGCTGACAGGTCTATAAAATCAAACATACAGCCATGCAATCTTCATAGACAAACATTGGCAGTAGACTGGACCATACTGAAGAGCTCTGTGACATGCAACGTGGCACAGTCACAGGATGCCACATTTCCAACAAGTCAGTTTGTCAGATTTCTGCCTTGCTAGAGCTGCCCCAGTCAACTGTAAGTGCTGTTATTGTGAAGTGGAAACGTCTAGGAGCAACAACAGCTTAGCCGCAAAGTGGTGGGCCACACAAGCTCACAGAACATGTTAAAAACATCTGTCCTTGGTTGCAACACTCACTACTGAGTTCCAAAATGCCTCTGGAAGCAATGTCAGCACAAGAACTGAGCTTCATGAAATGAGTTTCCATGGTGAAACAGCTGCACACAAGCCTATGATCACCATGCGCAATACCAAGCGTTGACTGGAGTGGTGTAAAGCTTGCTGTTATTGGACTGGAGCAGTAGAAACGCGTTCTCTGGAGTGATGAATCACGCTTCACCATCTGGCAGTCTGGTGGAAGAAGAATCTGGGTTTGGCGGAATGCATAGTGCCAACTGTTAAGTTTGGGGCTGTTTTTCATGGTTCCTTTGGTTCCAGTGAAGGGAAATCTTAACACTACATTCTAGACGATTCTGTACTTCCAAATCCTGTTTCAGCATCCCAATGCCCCCGTGCACAAAGCAAGGTCCATACAGAAATGGTTTGTCGAGATTGGTTTGGAAGAACTTGACTGGCCTGCACAGAGCGCTGACCTCAACCCCATCGAACACTTCGGGATGAATTGGAACGTCGACTGCAAGCCAGGCCTAATCGCTCAACAGCAGTGCCTGACCTCACTAATGCTCTTGTGGCTGAATAGAAGCAAATCCCAGCAGCAATGCAACAACATCTAGTGGAAAGCCTTCCCAGAAGAGGCTGTTATAAAAGCAAAGGGGGCACCAACTCCATATTAATGCCCATGATTTTGGAATGAGCTCTTCGGCTCGCGTGTGTCCACATACTTTTGGCCATGTAGTGTACTTGCTTCCAGTTTTCACCTCTTATATCACTGCAATATTTAAAACATTGTATATGTGCATGCTCCTTTACAAATCTCTTAATATCTTGGCAGAAGAATGGAATAATGTTTGGTCCTAAATTTTGTCTGTTACAAGACTGTTGATCTAAAAATGACTACATTATGAATGAGTAGGTAAAAAAAAAAAAAAAAGATCTCTGGGAAAGATTCACAAGTATTAGACATGGCTAGTATTTACTGTAGTTAAATATTTCATATTTACTGTTCCATTTTTCACTAGTTAGGTATTAGCAAGTACCCAGCAAATAAAAAACAACTGTAGCATCAATACTTGAAAACAATACACGTCAAACATTTTTTTAAACTACCTGGGAAAAGTGTGCTCTAGTGATTATATCCTATTTTTGTTATTGTCAGGATTGAATTAATCACTGCTGATAGTGGATACACAGTAAAAACCGACTCACTTGCTGAGATGCCTTTAGTGTCACTATGTTACAGATGAGATTGTATGAGCCAGCTGAAAGCTTTTTGCCACAAAATGAATCAGAATTTTCAATTATCTGATAATACTCCTGCTTCCATTAGTATGTAGGGAAATAACTGGGTTAATGTGTCTGTTTTAACAAAAACAAAAGAACATGGGACAGTGCACATTATATTGAATGGTCCTTTCAAAAATCTTATTTGAGGAAATGCAATAAAAGCTGTCATGTCTCTAGTACACTGTATACATGTAATCACTTATTTAATCAGCTTTTATGGAAACTGCAACTAATGAGATGCATTTCATGTGACTGTGCAAAATAAAATAACCAGTGGAGTTTCCCATGCAAAAAGAGTGAACAAGTACTGTAACTTCCCTCTCAAGTCGTGTTCACCATTTTCACCACAGGGCTACTGTTTATCACATTTTCAATCTAAGCTATGTAAACTAACCATATTAAAGAAAACTCACCCAAAAACACTTCAACACTGTTAAAAGAAACACCTATTGGTGATGTACATTGCATTCCTGGGTCCATTTTGTTGTTTGCTGGTGTATTTTTCTTATTCCCATGGGTAACTAGCCAGGCGGAGATGACATGATGTCACATCAAGATATTTCCATCACAGCTACAATGGAGTTTGACAGCAGTTAAAGGTTGTGGTGGTGTCAGCCCTTCAGAATCAGAGAGCCTGGGCTTCTTTCTAGACCCACCATTTTGCCCTGATGTTCAACAATCATACAGAGAGAAATCTATCATAGAAGAGGCAGAGATACCAATTCAGTAGCCTCAGAAGACCATAATGTGATGTACCACAAAACATGTTGCATTTTGAGTAAAGGGTGTGGCCACGATCACTGATGCAAACCAATGTTCACTAGTTGGCTAGCCAGCTATATTTATATGTCCATACGTCAACCTCTGACTGAATGCAACAAGTTCACACCCCTTCTCTGGGGAATGTTGAGAGGCATTCCACGCATTCCAGCACTCACTGAAGTAGAAGTAGATGAAGCAGGGTAAGGGAACGTGGGTACAACAAAAAAGTAAATTACAACACTTCACAAAACATCACAAAATAACTTCTGGAATGCATTGAATATCGCCAACTGATGGTATCTAACAGTGGAAGAGTATCAGAGGGTGGATTTTTTTCTTTAAGGTCTGGACCAAACTTGTTTTAGAGTGTGGGATATTTAGAGTGAGTGAACATGCCAGAGTCATGTTAACGATGATGAGGAGGCGTCTATCGGTCAGCCCAGCCCTCAGCATGCCGGCGGCTGGTGCGTTTGGTTGGGAGACTGTGGTTGAGCTGCTGCCAATAGGACTGGCAGTACTGGTTAATGAGGCGGATCTCTGGTTGGGAGGTGAAGTGTGGAGGGAGTGTGTGTGGTGGAGATGGGGGTGGAGGAGGCTGCTGGTGCTGTGGGTTCTGGTTCTCCTCCCCTGGCCGTGCATCATGGGAGGTGAGGGCTTCCACAATCTCCCTGTCAAGGATGCGGAGGGTCACCTGGGCCACAACGTGTTTAAAGTTGTTCTCAGTGGCCAGGCAGTGGTAAATCCCAGCATCCGCCTGGTTCAACCACTTCAGCAGGATCCCATGGCCCGTTTTCAGCACTTCTTGGTCCCGGTTAAGCTTGACGAGGAGAATATACCGTGTTTTGAATATGTATGTAAGGTGTTCACATTTTCACAAATGAGTGCAGCAAAACACATTCCTAACATTTAAGCCATTATTTGATAAAGACAGCAAAGACTGGGAGGTGACAATCGACAAAGGTCTGAGGTTGGATTCGAACCTGGAACATCACAGGTAAGTGACATATGCCTTAAGACTGGTACACATAATCACCAGCAAAATGGCTCCTGTGGAGAGAGCAGCGTTACTGTTAGTGTCACACTGCTCAAAATTTCCGCTGCGCTCAGAGTTGAAATAATTTGAACTTTCACAGACTTTGCAGCTGATGTTCCAAAGCTATTACCATCAGATTACAGCTTTATGTGATGCGTTGATGTACAAAGATGGAGGAAACTCCTCTGTGTGTGTTTTCAGAACTGTATGATACAACATTAATTAGCTTTTGGGTTGAATTGTAGAGTTGAAAATAAACTCTACTAGTCTATGTAAGTATATTATTAACACATTTTATACTCATTACAACCTTGCAATATATGATATCTTTGTGTGAGCATCAATCCACCCAGCATATTACCTGCACGTCCATTCATGGGACACAATCCTCTTTAGTGTTCATTGATGAGTAATGTCAACTCACACATCAATTGGCCATTTCCATTTTTTACACGAGAACGATGAGACACAGTAGCAAGTTAGCCAGACTGTATTTGGCCAATGAGTTGAGTTTGTACAGCTGTAAATCAGTCTAAATTCATGGCCGTAGAAAGTTTAGTGTTTAGTAATGTAACATTATTGGAGACTGAACTGATCAAGCATAGCATTATTTGGAACAGCAAAGAAAAGTAAGTGCCTATCAGTTACTACCACCAGACAAAATATACTGAATAAGCAAAGTTTGAGGTCATTGGTGTAATAGGATATGGTATTTTAATAAATGGCTAAAAAAGATCATGATGATATAGCAATGTACAATTTAAAGAAGAGGCATATGAAATATGTTGCCAAACAAGATGAGGCTTGTCTACATTACATTTCTATTACAGGCTTTGTTATTGGTATTGCTGTGTGATTTTGAAGATCATAATATCTTTAATATCTATGACTATTGAAGCATGTGTGGTCATTTCATATCTATTCCTTAAACAAGAACTGATTTTAAAAAACCCCCCCTGATAATTACATCTCTGTTCATTGTTGCATTAATTACAGTATGACCAGAAGGAGGAAATTCTGACTTCTGACTTAAACTGATCTAGTCAAATGTGACATCTCCTGGGGTGAGAGAGCAGAGACTTGGAGGGGACACCCTCAGGACCAAGGTGAGCTCCACAAGGTCAGAGAGGACCTGACTGATCAGCCCTGCAGAAAGCTCATAACCAAGCTCCTCTATCTAGTCACTGAGAGAGTGCCAGAGACTTCAGGTAAGGACCTTGGGGCCACAGCGGTGGGAGAAGCCACCTGACCCTGAAAGCTCTGCAGACTGATTAAAGAAGATCTAAGAAGAACCTTGGTTACCCCTGCTTTTTTCCTGAGTTATTAAAGGATTTATTTTGTTCTTCAACATGGCTTGTCTCTTATTGTATTGGGAACCTCTTCTCTTTCACCCCTGGGTTGCCAAACAAAGTACAATCCATTACATTGCTCTCCTCACCATTTTCCTCCTGCTGTCCCTCTGAAACAGCCACTTGACAGAGGCTTGTGGAGATCTGGGCTGGCACTCCAGAAAAACACTGCTGCCCTCCACCCCAAACTGGACCGTCTGGCCTAGACGCTTCTCTATTGGTGGACAGACAAGAGGAAGACTGGTGGTTGGTCACAGTCACAGATGCCAGGGTAAAACAGGATGCCATATTTATAATATGTTATTTAGATGGTTCTGCACACTACCAATAATTGGCCTCTTAATATAAAGTTGTGAATACTTAAAGGGTATTTTTAAACCTGGGCTCTATTTGTACATATTAGTCATTTATACCCTAAAATAGGTACAAAAAGTACTTCTCCTTGAGCGAGACTTCTGTTTCTGGTTAAATTATGAGATTTTGTAATTATGAGAAAAATATGTTGGCATATTGAGGGGCACTGAGGCAGGCAGGCAGGTTCGGGGGATGGATGGGAAAGGACACGATGATACAGATATTTGATTTAATCAAGTTTTATTTCCGTCTTAGTTTAAGGCATTGGGAGATATTGTGATCTTTGTTTATCCACTTTGTGCAGGCATCTTAAGACTTTAGGGTTGTACAGGCAGAAAGCACACTCTGATCTACTTGATGTTGCATTATCCCTTCAGGATAAATTGAGCCAATATGACACGCTTCACAGATATAAGGTCATGTATCTGAGTAGTTAATAAAGGACACCTCCTGTCAAATACTTCCGGTGTCAGTTTGATGGATACTTCCGGTGTCAGTTTGATTGACAGCTGTCAAAAAAGATAAGCTATGGTTTGATTGATGACCCGTTGACAGGTTGATTGACTGAAAGGTGGGATTTCTTCTCTCATGGTCAAACAAGGACAGACTAACATCACCAGCAAGGCAAAGCGTAAATCTGTGTCTAACAAAGGACCTCTAGGATCTTATATAGGGTCAATGTACATATTCCACAGCCTGACCTAATATAATTTCCAGATGTGGACCTTCTTCTCGTGGATTTCTCCACACAACCCTGCTACCCTTCTAGTCCCAATACCAGATGTTTCTTCCTTCACTATACCAGAGACCCTGTGGAACCTGCAGGTCCTTCCTAAGAGTTAACCTACAGAACACATACATAGTTAAACCATTTATGAATGCTCAAAATATATATAATGAATATAAATGATACAAAGTTAATATGAAAGAATTAATATACAATAATGCAAGCATACACCGCACCTATCATTGACAGTTGTCATTATGTGACAGTTCTGATAACCATTGTGTTGAGTTTTCAATGTGTCCCGTAAGATAATTTCATTTTAAGATAATTAACATGGTGGGAGTCGTCAATTTGTTTTGTTTTTTTGATTTTTGATTGATTGAACCTTACATTTCCTAAAGGAAGTACTGGCCTGGTCATCATGACTCTTGGGGGAAACGGGGGGAGCTACTGATATCTAAGGTGCGCAGACATGTAGGCGCTAGCGCCCAGCGGGTAGTGGAAATATGAGGTGTGCTCTGGAGCGGAGATGTGTCACGGGAGATAATTTTAAGATAATACAAGTGGTGGAGTCGTGTGTGAGTCGTATGTGTGTTACGCATCTTTTTCCGAGAGAGAGCCGCATCTTTGGGTGTTTAAGTCTGAATTGTTCTTTACTAAACAATGAAATGTCTATCAATCTCTATATCACTGTAGATATACGTATTGGGTATAGCTATTTGTCAATGTTATAAAGACGTATATATGTTGTATAAGGAGCCAACTTAAATTAAATTGATAATTATGTGTTTTAATATTTAGGACGTCTAAATTAGAGCCGGAGTATGTTTCAGCTAGATGCACCAACAACATAAGGTCTATAATGTGAAAAGATAGTTACTTTAAACAAGCTTTTGGAGTTTTATAAGAATGATTTTGTCACTTTTGTGCACACACAGCAGTATTGGTCTGGTCATCGTGACTCTTGGGGGAAAACGGGGGGAGCGTGTACTGATATCTAAGGACACAGACAGCTATGCATTGGCCCCTCAGCGGGGACAGATGGGGTACGCTGGGAATGGATGGCTGTGACAGGAGATAATTTTACTATCGATTAGAAGCGTATTTCTGAGTGGGCGAGGCGACAATCATTTGATCTTACAAACTTAATTGAAGTGTATTTGTCATGGGGAAACGTGGCTCTTGGTATGTTTAAGTCTGAATTGTTCTTTACTAAATAATGAAATGCCCCTATGTCAATCAATCTCTATATCACTGTAGATATACGTATTGGGTATAGGTATTTGTCAATGTTATAAAGACGTCTATTCTATGTTGTAATTAAATTGATAATTATATGTGTGTTTTAACATTTAGGACGTCTAAATTAAACTATTATAGCCAGAGTATATTTCAGCTACACTCTAAGAAATGATTAGTGAGTAAAGCTTAAAATCAAGAGCTTTTTCAGCATAAAAAATTAAGCTTAGCGTAAGTTCAATCAGGAAGACTACCTACCTCATATCTACTTTATTGCTACTCCAAGTATTCTGACAGCACTCGGCCTTGCTTGTTGTTCAATCAGCCCATTAAGTAAGGATCTCCTTCCTCCCTCTAAGGGAACCAATCACAAACTGCCACATCCCTATATATACAGATACCTGCCCTATCCGTGTCTGTCATTTCAGGCTGCATTGCAGCTGCGCCGCCGCTCATTCACTGCTGCTGGCACTTTGCACAACGTGCTGCGCTATCGCCGTTCATGCATGCTGATGAAGCTCACATTACCTGCTAGCTATTGCCGCCAACATGTCACTCGCTGTCCCCGATCTGGGGATGAGTCAATTCCTGGGTCATGCTACCGGCTAAAACCGATGCCCTACAACCCTGTCGGAGTGTCCGCTTGGTAGTAATCGTCCACCGGGCCTGATTCGCTCGCAGAGTGAAACCAACACGCCATTCTTCTTCCTACCCGACCACCCTCCCCCCACCGTCATCACCTGCAGTGCAACCCACTGGCCTCCCAAGAGATATCACGCCTTGTAGGACCCTGGGAACTGCAGTCCTGGCCCTCAACTGGCATCCCTAAGCTAAGCAGCCTTATGTTCCACTAAATAAGTTAGCAGCAGCCATTAACAGGCTTACATGTCAGGGCGCACTCACACTAGGCTCGGTTGGCTTGAACCGTGCTGGAGCAGGATTGTCCCCCCTCCCCACTCCCCCGCTGGCCTGCGCTCACATTGCACTCAACGTTCCGGGCCCGGGCACGCTTACGTCATCACGATGCAACTTCTTGTGTTGAAGGAAAGCGCTTTTGCACAGCACAGTGGAGTTCATAATTTTACTTTGTGG
>CABFOQ010037080.1:0-11495 GCA_900660455.1 Gephyroberyx darwinii | reverse complement strand
ATATTGTACTTTGATATACCGATTCAATATAGAATACACACAGATAGTTTGCAGTTCACCAGTGTGTGTAAATGGATGATACCCGTTACGCTACAGTCTTCCTTGAGTAGAACTGAGCATGATCAGGCACTAAGGCCTTGCTTATACAACCCTCACTTAAAAGGAACACATCTTTGCCTATCTCTTGGCGCTCAGCAGAAAGTGCAAGGACACTATCGCACCATAGTCCGTTTCAACCTTGAGTCCCTCCCGCCTGCCGTCTCCCACCCCCCTGCCCTAGGCTGACGGTGGAACTAAACCACATTGACCCCTGTGGATAGAACAGGAGAACGGAGCAGATGGCAATCCATGGTGAAATATACTGCAAGTAGTACCCTAAGCACTTGGTCACATACACACCACACCTCTCGCTCTATCGCTGTCTCTCTGCGTATATGTGTGTGTGTGTGTGTGTATCACTTTCCTAAAGTCCTGAATAGTCCCATTCTAGTGTAATGGTCAATGTCCAGCAGTAGATAAATAAGCAGAACAACAGCTCAGGGACTAGCGGATCAGGAGTTAAACATGCTCTAGCTCCTTCTCTCCACTTCACATCAGTAGGAAGACCATATTTATTCATTTAATACCAAATGCATCATTAGATTTGCTGGCGCTGTGTTTAATTTCATTCATTGTAGCACACAACATGAGTGTGGCCTCATTAATTGTGAGAAAAGCAGAATTGGTTGTATGAATTCTGCACAGAAAAGGTTGTAAAAGGGAAAAAAATAAATTGGAATTAACATGAGTTTCCCTTGCACCTGATATGTCAAGTACACTCTTCACTGTAATATTCATGAAAGCATGTGACAGATTTGTGAATTCAGTCTTCCACTGTTAGGTTTTGATTTCCAAGCTGCTTAAGTAGGATTTATTGGCCTGGGGAAATGCTGTCACACGGAAATGTTAATCATTTCCTAATTTGAGTCGAAATACAAGAGGAAGAGGTTGTTTGTTGTTTTTTATTTGATTACTTTGGAGTGAAATCAATCCATGCTGAGGAAATAATAAGGTAGAAGGACAAAATGTAATATTCGCCATGAGAGGTAAGGAGGATTGCCCATGTGGCTCGCGAACAAAAATAATGTTATCACAAGTAAATTTCTTTTTAATTAACTGTGTAAACGAGTTACTTGTAGAACGTTATCTGGCTTTATTTGTCTGGCTGACCTACTGCCTGACTGACTGACTGGAGGATTGGGCCAGGCCCCAAGCAGGCACCGTTCCAGCCCCAGATCAAGCCATCCATTTGCATTAAACAAAGGATTAGGGACCCCACGGCCGGCTCCTAACCCCACAGGCCAGAGCAGCTTCGGGCTACAGTCAGCTGGCGACTTCAGTCCACTCAGCCTTCTCCTTTCATGTGTTCCCCTTCCTTTGGTGTTAGTGTCTCATATAATTCAATGCTCAGTTCCAACCGTGGCACAATCACTTGAACGTAACGTGCTTGTATTTCATGAAATGCTCAGGGAAACAGCATTCCTTCTCCTTGCATCGGTGATGATCTCACCACAGATATGCTCTGCTAGTGAGCTGTCCCTTCTGTTTCTGACTCTGTATTCTCCTGTCGTTGCTCTACAGCAGAGTAATGTCTTCCAAGCAAGCCACGTCTCCTTTCGCCTCTGTCGTCGATGGGGAGGATGCCATGAGCCAGGAGCACCTGTCCTGGGAGAAAGAGGAGAGCGCAGAGGCCCACGGCACACCACAGCTGCCACTGCACAGTCTGCTCCACGGAAAAGCCCACCCCGATGAGATGCAGCCG
This sequence comes from Gephyroberyx darwinii, assembly GCA_900660455.1. NCBI lineage: Eukaryota > Metazoa > Chordata > Actinopteri > Trachichthyiformes > Trachichthyidae > Gephyroberyx > Gephyroberyx darwinii. The sequence goes on along the minus strand of CABFOQ010037080.1, from coordinate 9,694 downwards.
CTCAGCAGCGTCCCACCAGAGACCGACTGGGACAGCCTGGTGTCAGCCCAACAGCGCATGGTGAGACTCGCACACACACACACACACACACACACACACACGCACGCACGCAGTACCCACACTGATGTAGTATCACCACTGAAAATAGCATTTCTACAACATGTCTTTGTTCTGACCGACATTGTCGGGGGCGAGGTGGACTCTAGACGTCATCTATTTTCTGTATGTGACCCCTATCATTTACGTAGCCATTTATGACTTTCATCACTGTGTAGCCACTGAGTGAATGGGGCTCACACACACACACACACACACACAGTATTACAGTCACAGAGGCAGTGTGTGCCAGTAGAGACACATTTCCCCACAAGGACACAGCAGAGCCTTCAGAACAGTTACAATGAAGACCATTTGTTCTTTGAAGCACAAGTGTCTCGAGATCCTCCCCAGTTTACTCTCTAAAAGGTCTGGATTAAATAAACCTACCTTTTGTAGTATCTAAATTATCTGTTTTGATTTAGAAGCGTTAGTTCGGTTGTAACAGCTACTTCATTAGTTGTGTATTGGTTTTGCAGTCGGTAGAGAGGATATTAAGTTAGTTACTCTCCTCTTTGTCTTTTTGTTTTGCTAACTCACCAAGTTGAAGAACTGCTGAACTTACACATTTTTTTTAAACCTTTATGCATTGCCCTTCAGATTAAATCGAAGAAACATTTTTTTCATTTTCTTTGTCAACATTTTAATATACTGGTGCAATGAATGGATGAATGAAATGAATATCCTTTTTTTTACTCCAGCCTTTACCATAAAATATGTGCTTGTCACTGAGTTAGAGTCCTGTGAAGGGCTTGATGATTCTCAAGTAGTGAGACTTTTCATTCATTATGTTTCTCTACACATTCACGACACTAACGGTTATGTCAAGGTTACCTGAAGTTTAATTTTACCGTTCATTTGATGAAGAACTCACAACAGGCTGTTTAAACTTTAGCGTAACATTTTGTGCACATGGATCAGATAAGTAATACCTCAAATCATTTACACCAAATAGCATGACAATTAAATTGGCATGTGTTCATCTTTATGGATCAATATATTGTACTTAGAGACGGTAGTCGTATTACAGTAAGAGTGAACAATGTAATCTAAATGAAGTAATGGCCACTCCTACATGCCTTAGCAAAATGAGAATTTCATCAAAATGTGGCTTTTACAACTTAAAGTTCTTAATAATTTGGATTAGCATTTAAAACAAATGTAGATTTTACAGGGAAGAGAACATGTGTTGGATAGTTTCTGAGTGTATGTTAACATTTCATGAACCCCGAAATAAGAAGACGATATGAAAAGTGGCACAAAGCCTCAGAGGGGGAATATTTTTGAGTGAGTCCCGAGCTGACGCGCTCACCTCACTTAGCTCTCTCTCTAGAATGCAATGGGGCAAGTACACGAATCATTTTAACAATTGACTATTTAACTATTGATAATAGTGGAGTAAAAGTAAGATATTTGCTTTAAAATGTTGTGGAGAAGAAGTACAATGCTAAAAGGTATTTTAAAATGAAGCATAGTAAAGCAGAATGATCCCAAGATTATAAGTGCAATGCTTTCTTATTCTCCACCCTATGGAGTCCAGATCCAGGCTCAGCAGGGGCTCATTGTTCCTAGCTTGTACGAAGCCGCTCAGCCCATATTCTGTCTCTCCTTCCAGCCCCATGGTTCCCTAATGCCGTGAAACCTTAGGGATTCTGGGGTCTTCAGATAGGCAGCGCTGCCAAACCCTTCGCCATCAGCTATTATTAAGGCCAAACAGAGGCCCTCTAACGCTCCCTTGAATAATGTTAATGGCACATAAAACCCCAAACTGCATCATGACAGAGGGAAAGGAATGTGGCCTGATCTGCTTCCCTGTGGGTTGCGTTCTTGTTGCCATTAAAGAAACATGTCTTGTCCACAGTATGCGTGTGTTGTTTGTCTCGTTGTGTATAAGCTACATCTGCAGCCAGGTCCCAGACGCTGTACGTTCTAAGTGCAGAGCTACTTTGATGTGAGCGGAGGGAAGGGAAGCAGAAGCACTTGTGAGCTATAGACAGGGGAGGCAGGTGGTTGTCTGTGACAGACGGGCCTGTGGTAAAGAGACCCAGAGGGCCTCTGAAGTAGCTCTGCAGTGGGCTAGCCAGACCCTCAATGCCTCAACATTGCAGCACCACACACACACACACACACACACACACACACACACACACAAGCCAATAGCTTCTGTATCTGTCTTCATGGATGCTGGGGAGGTGTGTGCTGTCATACAGAATGTAATTGACAGGCAAGGGATCACTCAGGTGTCCTCTTGTCTGTGGGGCATAATGGGATGTCAGTGATGGGATGTATGTTAGGATATTTTCTGAATTTTCTTTTTGATAGAATTACTGAGGCCGCAAGAAAAGTTGAATTATCTGGTATACTTTCATTTTGTTTGAACATATTAGATTTGTAAGTTTTATATTATGTATATATTTATACATTTTCAAAGAAAACATCTGGTTGTGTTGTGCCTTGATCTAAGTTAAAACCTCAGACTTCTGTAAGGTCCATTTCCCATTATATATATATAATATATTGCATTATATAGTATATAGGTATTAATCCATTGTACTGCTTCAACACCTTCAAATGGCATGTGCAGGCCATCAGCAGTAGAAATATATTGTCATCAGTTCTATTGTGACACAGTATGGGTTTTGGAGCTAAAAATGTGTGATGCTTTTATATTATTATAGCCATTATTTGATACAGGTAACTAGAACTTGATAAACATCAATATCACAGCCTCAGCAAATTGTTCTTTATCCATATATTTTTTGCCACAGGCAACATTGTTTTAATTCTATCCTATTTTAATTTTAAGAAACAAGAAAAGAAGACATTTTTTGAAATAGCATTGTGAATTGTATCATAATATATTTAGTGGTATCATTAATATTAACACAATTGTTACGCCTCTATCCTTCGGTGTACGCGCCTTAAACACTTTAAAACCCCACAGGAGACTCTTCTCCAGAGTTGTTTTAGGGTACAATTATGCAACTTTTCAGAAAAAGTGGTGAGTGGCATGTTAGGCAACAGCAGAGAAACCATGTGTCAAAAACATGGTATTATCTTTTAAGCCAGATTGTGGAAAAATAGTCATTTGGATTCAAGTAAACAAGGCAGGTAACCTGAGGATGTAAGGCTTATACAGGCCTGAAAACCATGTTTGAGTTCAGACTTCAGCATGATGGATCTTCTAGATGTCAAGAGTTGAAGGCTTGAGTATAAGTATCTCTATAGTATTGCCTCCCTAACCTTGACCCTTCTGTTATAATGATAATATCAACTCATATAGCTGGGAGTTGAATGAAAATGTTTTTTTCAGCTTGAATTTACTATGTTTAGAAGGCGCAAGAGGGGAAAATAGGTTAAAGAGGAAGTGAGATGAAGGAAGGAAGGAAGGAAGGAAGGTAGAAATAGAGTAAGAGAAAAAGAGGGCGACAAAGCGGGAGAGAGAAGGTAAAATGAAACAAGACAGGGAGAGATAGAAGAGAAAAAAGGGGAACAGCATAAGGCGAAAGGAATGAAAGTGTTGCCTGTGCTGATTACCTGACTCCACTGCTGTGCCATGCGTCTGTGTGGGCTGTGCCCTGAACCCACGCCAGCTGATTAACCCAACACCGCTCCACTCCCCACAAGCACACTCCACTGTCTGTGCCACACTGCATAATCATCTAGCCCGGGGTTGGGAGGTGCAGAGGAGGCCGCTCGGTCGTGCCACCCTGGCTCTTGGTACCGGACCACCCTATACACCACTACACAACTCTGCCCGGGGCCGGACATGCCGCAGAGGGATGAGAAATTGGCACTGTCAACATTCCAGCCCAGTTTTTACAGCATTCCTGACTTTTTATTTGGGAATGTCAGTGGCTCTCTGGAGCCAGCTCCAGACATGGTCCTATCATTCTCCCCTGCTGTATTACACTCTGTTATCACACGGCTCTTGATTACAGCTCATTTCCCCTTGATAGGCATATGTGTTGGATACACATGCATGTTGTGTTTATTCTGTTCATTTGGGCTATGAGGGCAGGTTAGTCCGTGTTTAAATCAGAACTGTTCCTCAGTAAAAAGGCTCCTGGCTACATAGTTACCTTCTGCTTTCTCAGACTCTACAAACCATAATTAACACTACCTTGTGTCAGACACAACCCTCAGCCATGGCCCATGCGCTGAGTATACGCCCCGATGCGCAGAGTGTATATTCTCTCTCTCTCTCTCTCTCTCTCTCTCTCTCTCTCTCTCTCTCTCTCTGCCATTCTTCTCCCCGTTTCCTTCTTGTCTCTCTTTGTGTAGAGGGAGCACTCATCCAGTCAGGCAGAGACAGGACCCTTAGTTAAATACTAAACCATACACAGGTGGGACTGAAAAACAACAACAGCTTGAGACAGGACACAGATTTACGATGGCCCGAGGCACTCAGCTGAGAATAGGTCTCCGCTAGAAAATGAACAAATTACACAGCAGTCACCCTAACACAAATGCACACTCAAAAGCAATTTGAGAAATTACAGTTGGGAGGTTTCTCTGTGTAGTCTCTGCAGATGAAAAGTAGAGCCTGAGCACATTATGGCTATGCCCTATGAAAGTGTACCTCATCATTTCATCTCAATTTTTCACTTGTCATATCTCATTTACCGGAACAGCTAGCTCTGTTGAAGACATAGAAACTGCTGTATGAAAGCCAGAGAGGAGTCATTTGATATGGCCAAATCTCCCTGAGCTGCAAAAACCTAGCAATCACTGCATTTGAATGAAAAGCTGTCAAAAAAGCTCAATGGGAGCTCTGACAGAACACAGAAACATACTAATCATTACATACAAATCCCCTCCCTTGTCATCGCCCCTCCCCACTTTTGTGTTCTTACAGGAATCTGACAGCAATAAAGTATGTTCCCTGTACTCCTTCCGGAATAATTCCACTTCTCCACACAAGCCTGAGGAGGGGGCCCGGGAGCGAAGTGACCTGCTGAGCGGATCAGCGTTTGGGACTCCTGAGCGTCGCAAAGGAAGCCTGGCAGACGTGGTGGACACACTGAAGCAGAAGAAGCTGGAGGAGATGACAAAGACAGAACAAGACGGTATGACTCCCCTGTCCGTGTGTGTGTGTGTGTGTGTGTGTGTGCGTGTGTGTGTTTGTTTGTTGCTTGAGGACTGGGCATGTGAACACTTTTTTCCACTAAGTTCACTTAGTAATTTCTAGCTTCCTGTCTGACTGTCTGTCTGTCTACCTCTTTTCTCTTGTATCTGTCTCTCACACACACACACACACACACACACACACACGTAGGCATACACAAGCTGGGAAGACTGACGTTACACTGTTTCCAGTTTGTTCTGAACCTCCTCCAGTGTGACAAAGACTGTGTGGCACAACACCTCACCATAAGTGTGGTCTCCTTTCTACGCCAAGGCAAACTCCCAGACCGTAAAACGCATAGTGCTGACCCGGTGCCAGGAACATTACCTCTTTATTTTGCTACACAGAACACTCTTCACTCAGTGCGGTTATTCATCAAAGTTTGCTACCCACAAACAACTTAAGCCCTTCTGATGGATTTGACCTGTTTTATGTGTCTTATTAATTCCTCTTCTTCAACACACCCTGAGCGTTTCAGATTTTCCAACTGTAACACGCGGAGGAAAATCCCCATCCACGATAAGGCCGTTAGGTCTGTGTCACATATCTGCACCCCGTTTCACCCCGCTCGGCTCCCCGGCTCTCCCTCCCACAGCCTGCAGTCTATCAAGAGTACGGCGGAAAAACAAATATTTGAAAGAGCTGCTGAAACACATCCCCCCATTCTTAATTAGGGCTGTAGTAATATAACTACATCCAATCAAATGTTAGACCCCCTCGGGAATGCATGTGTCTCATTTAGTGTCTGGGGAGCTCTTAGCTTAAGCACTTCATCAGATGAATAAATTAGACCTCTGATAGCCTAAAAATAATTTGCCACTTCTTTTTTTAAGTGTTCGTTTGGTGATCTTTGTATCAGAGTATCGCAGGCCTCTCACCAGAGAATTGTTTAGCCCTCTCGTTTTGTCCGTACTCTGATGAAGGGATTTTGGCTATTTGTGGTGTGAACATATTATTATTATTGAAATTAAGATGCCCAACTAAAGTCAAAGGTTGTTCAAAACATGAAACATAAAACATATTTCCAAAACCCCCCCACAGTCTAATTTGATATATTTATAGTATTTATATATTTACTAGCATTTTTCATTCATTAAGCTCATTCAAGCTAAATTGGATGTCTGAAGTTTAGTCCAATAAGGTTAATTATTGTTACCTATACCTTTTAATCACCACAGCAGGTCCACCGATTTTGGCTTTTTTTGCAGGAAACATTCTCAGTTTTAACCTTTACATTCACTATGATGTGGTATGACTGAGACGTTTTACCTCCACCTAAGAGTATTTTTCACGTGTGCCTTGTTTCTGGTGGGGTTGATTTCCAGGGCGAGCTCGTCAGTGCTCTCCGCGGTGAAGGCAGGCGCTCTGGTAATGAGCCCCAGCTGGTGGAGGCTGGTTGTTGCAGTAATTTAAATGGTCAAGTGCAGCTTGTAATCCAGGGCCGTATGTTAGCGCAGGGAGGAGAGGGTGCTTTAGAGTGCCATACAGCTGTTTTAATCTCCTGTTAATAATAGAGACTTGGTCTGCCTCATGCCCTGTGTATCACTGCCACCAAAATAAACTCCCTTGTTGGAGGAAATTAGTTTCTGAGCGGGGAGCACAGAGGAAGACAAGAGGCTCACAAAGTTCAGTATGTTGTCTCTAAGCTGCATGAACTGAGAGATACTCTGTCCTGGAGAGCACTTGAGGAAGCATCAGCAGTGATGAACAGTGATTACTGTAAAACAGAGGGAGAGGGACTCTTGGGAGCCACCAAGGGAAACATGGCAACCTTCAGTTTGTTTTTTTTAGAAATCATAATCTTCATAGTCTCTGTTTATAGAAAGAGTAAGAAATTGAAAAGGGCAGGATTAACATGTTAAAGAACATACAAGAAGGTTGGAAGGGCCATTTGTTGGCTTAATGACATAGATAATGTGACACAAAGAGCAGATGAGCTAAATATATCGCTTATCTTAGCACGATATTACAGGACAACTGTTGTATCTAACTCAGCTGCTTTGGTGCTTGACTGGCTGGGATCATCGAGGTCCTCAGAGACACTTCACCATCTGCTGCCATTCTTCTCAGGGCTCCCTGGTCTGGTCAAGATAGCTCATTGTCCTGATGGATGAAAGTGGTGACCTCGGGTAAAGGGCGTACAAATGGTTTCAGACTCTTTACACACGACGTTACCCGTGTATAGAATGTGCTGTGAAAGTCTGCTTAATAGGTTTTAGTTGTTTTTTTACACTAGTATTTTGAGTATTACACAATACTTTCCGTTTGTTTTTATTTCACTGTCAATGTGAAACTTGCTTTTGGAACGTGTTGTATATAAATAATAATACCACTACTGCTACTACTTGTACTCCCCTCAATTGTTCCCTGGCCCAAGACGCAATATGTACAACATCTGTACAGTAGTGGTGATGCTCAGTACCATCCCTCCATCTTCTATCCCTATATCTTTGTACCCTTTCACCCCTCCATCCCTCCACCCTTCCTTTCCATTTCTGGTCCTTAAAGTGCTTTAAGTGCTTGTGACTGTGCTAATGAATGAAAATGTCCTCCCAGCAGCAAGCACCGCATTTAGCTGAATAGTCACCTTTGCTGTAAAAGCTCTATTAGGCCCAGTTGCCAGCAGGGCTAACGATTGTGCCCCATGTTTATTTACTAGGTATTGTAAATGTATTATTTATGGATAAGTCTCCGGACAGCACTTGTCAAGAGTTAAAAATGTCAGTACAAAGTATCAGGGGAAAAAGAAAAATAGCCACCATTATAAAAAGCCAAGGTGACCTTGATTTGATTCACATGCAATTAGAACAGCTTTATATAATGCACTAAAGTATGAATCAATACTGTGCAAGTCAACACAGAAATACTATGTGCGTTGAGTGTTTATGATCGTCCCCAAGACAAGGACGGGTAATTGGGTTTCAGCTTCATGTGTTCGCTTTTAGGGGGTTTCCTTTGGCTCACCGGCTACTTGTTGAGTCCTTACCAGCATAACCAGCATTGACTTTGATTTGCACACCGTGTCTGATGTCCTCTTTATGTCTATTGAGCGGCAATACTACTGAGCTGCAGTATTACTCCTTCTTTTTGGCCTGCTTAGTACAGTGCAATTCTCACTGGGTGGCATGTGGAATTGCAATATTATTTTTGAAAATGTAATCTATTTATAGTAATTTACTGCACACCACACACACACACACATGTAGGCATACAAGCTCAACACTTGGGGTCTCCTCATTGACTGGGCATCAACAGTCTTCATGATCCCAGCACAGAAATTGTGACATGACGGAGCAGACTTGTTGTCACCAGCCAGAAGCATTAGGCTGAAACATGCTCCATACACCTGTTTTGCTCGCGATGCTTGGGTGTAGTACACTATGCTCGACTACAACAGCTAGCCTGCATCACAATATGCAGTGCATCTCATTTTCTTGAAGCCTGTTGAGAAAGCAGAGCTGCGTGTGATCCGGGGCTATCAAGCCTGTGAACAGGTGTGGTCTCACTCTAACAGAAACATGCGACCCTTGCCGACCTGAACCATGTGACGCAGTGAACAGTTGTTAAAGTGACATAGTGTGACTTTTCCTAGGGCCTATAATCTAACCTGTTTTCAGACTAAGAGACAGACAAAGAAATGGGATGCCCGTCCCCATGACAGCAGCCTCTCTAGACCAGTTAGAGTAGATACAGTAGCTTCCCCTGCAGAATATCCAACACCTGGAGCCCATCCACTGAGTCATGGCTAATTTCCTTAGCAAAGGGGAGCCATATCACCATTTTCTGCTAACCTCAACCCCTTTTTTTATCTCAGGTAGAGGAATATTTAAAGACCATTCAGACTAGAAGGTGATCTATCCAATGCTTGTGACGCTTTCCCAGCAAAACACGGTGTACCTCTGTGAACGAATCATGTTCTGGCATAGTACTCTATGTGTGTACCACTTCTCTCTCTCTCAGTACGTCTCTATCGTCTCTTCTCTGTGTGTGTGTGATTCCTCTGCGTGTTATCGCGGTGTAATGCCTCTGTGCAGTAGGTTGAGCTCGGCGGAGTGATCAGCATTGTGTGCGTAGCCCCAGGTCATTATCCTCTATTACGACAGGCCCCGTAATGGGATTCAGGGATGGGTGAAAGCTTTGGAAGAGAATAGGATCAGCTGTAAGCCTTTGGTCTGATTAACACTGATGAACTCTTGACTCTGTTGTAACACTGTCCCCTGTCAGTGTCACAGCCCCTGCTGACTCCACATGGAGGCTCGCAGGAAATTGGCTGCAGGTGCTTGATAGCACTACTGCATTTATTTTTGGAAAATACAGCAGGATTTTACGAGTACATCAGGTAATTGAACAAAAATACATTTTGAAATGCTTCATAAATGCAGTTATTTAGACGTGTTCTTATATATATATATATATATATATATATATATATATATATATCGTATATTTTATATTTATATTTTATATATA
>CABFOQ010037076.1:0-10887 GCA_900660455.1 Gephyroberyx darwinii | reverse complement strand
TATTGTCTCATAAGAGCCTGAGCCAGAGGGAAGCCCTCAACTCAGACACTAGCGCTGGGACCGAGTCACAGCTCTGACCCATACGCCAATGACAAATCGCCCCACTCTGCACTAATGGCGTTTTTCTAACAGCTATTTTCTGTGCGCCTCTGTTAAAGGAATACGCCGACTTGTAGCTGTGGAAAGTCTCCCATCGTCCACTGCCTTCACAAGAAAGTAGTCGCTGCTGATTCAAAACGCTACCTTATCATAGTTCCTGTAAATTTTTCAATATCCTCCATAAAACTGCAAGATTTAGCCAAGATTTGGTCATGCCATTACCATTTCGCTTTAGAGTTGAAATTCTCATTTTCTCACTTTCAAGATAATGTTAGCTGCCCACTATCACTCAATGTAGCGGATGCTAAAGTGTTAGCATGGATCCTACTATCACCCAACATAGTGTATGCTAAAGTGTTAGCATGGAGCGTACTGTCCCCCAACACAGTGTACATAACATAGTGTACGTAATGTACATAAGAATGAATCAGGTTGCTTCCTTGTTGCACCTGCACGAGCCCTAATGAGCGGAGGGGTGCACAAAACACACACTGGGAAGAGGAATAATGCTGCGTTCCATTCAAAGTTGGGTCATAATTATAACCTCCGTCCGTTCCAGTGGTCCAGCTCAGAAAAAAAACAAGATTTTTTTTGCTGAACATAAAATACTGTTCCCCATGTAACAGCTAGGGCCATGTCAATGCTATTTGACAACATTAGCTGGTTAGCATAGAATGTATGTCCCAATTGTTTATATATAACCATATAATCATTGTTTTGATCAATTTAACATCACCTGATGCAGAAAATGGAACTTAAATGTATTTTGAGAGCTACAAACATGGTAAAAGTAATGCTGTGTGGTGTTTACAGTTTACGCTGCCATATTGACGTGACACAACTGCATGTCAGAAACCTCAGCGTTGAGAAATCTTGCCCGAGTTTCTTACTCTCTGATTTGAGGGGCAGTTCAATTGCATTTTTTTTCTTAGTAGGAAGCTGGAATTTCTGACTTTCTGACATGTCTGGAATGCAGCATAAGAATCAAGACTAAAAAACTCCCATCCAGCCAGGAATAATAGAAAGACCAGTTGGCTCTCTTTCTCACCCCCTTTTTTAATTTTGGATGGGTGTCTTTGTCACGGTTTGGGAGTTGGACTATGGAGTCCCATGGCCTTGTAGGAAAATGTGTCAAAATCCCATTCCATTCATCTCTCTCTCTCTCTCTCTCTCTCTCTCTCTCTCTCTCTCTCTTTTCCTGTAATACCAGAGCCCAATTACAGAGCCTGGCCATCTGGCTGCACGTGGACATATGCTGCTGCTGCTACTGATGGGCCAGGGGTAAGGGCGTGCGATGCCTCTGCCCGTCTGGCTAAATTAACCCAGGTCAGCCTCACCTCTGGACTAATTTTCATGGAGCCAAGTCTACAGGAGGTTAGCGTGAGCATCAGTCGGCTTTCTGTCAGACAGCGCAGAGGATTAGAGAGCAGCCTGCCGTGGAAAACAGATCACTTGTCAATCAAACAGTATGCCCAGTACTTCTGGGCTGTCATGAACCAGCTATAGGTTGAATCACTATTGTATGGTTTCAACTGACGATAAATGGACATACATTTCTATTAATTTCTATGAAAATCTTTAATTATCTTGGTAATATGGCTAGTTATGGTCTTACAATACTGTATGTGTTCTTGGTGGCTAGTGTAGTGGTAGCATTGGAGGCAGTTGTTGCAGTGCTGTAGTACAAGTGAATGTGCTAATGTAGTTGTGCTGTTGGAGCTGTTATGGATGCTGCTGCAAATATTATTCTTAGCCAGTTAAGAATAGCCCCTCTCTGAGTCACATTTTTCAGTGCAGCCCACATAGCAATTTGGCAAATGCACATGAAGTCAGTATATGGTCTACTACATGCAGAACAGCCTGTATCCAAAAACAGTCCACACAAACACACACACATGCCCATCCGCACACGTGAACACCTGCCTCACAGGGGGCCCCGGGGAGGTGTGAGTTTGTGTGTGTGTGTGTGTGTTCAACCCTCCCAACACACAGATACTTAGATACAGCATTAAGGTCACCAGTGCTGAAGGAGGACTCTTGTGACTCATACACTCCACACTGCATTGTCTCCTCAAGACCAAATATATTCTCTGACTATGCATTACCTCCCTTTTCCTTTCCTTTCCTTTCCTTTCCTTTCCTTACCTGACTGTTCACTACCCTGAATACTGAACTGTTGTCTTAATCAGTGTAATTGCTTATAATTTCTGTGTCTGTGTGTGTGTGATGGATACCATAAAAACACATTCCCTCTCCATTTCATTCATTTTCTTGCCCTTACTCCGCCCTCTCACCTCCTGCCGTTTGACTTTGTCTCCATTAGTAACTTCTGCAATTGGCATTGACATTCTCAAACAATAACAAAACAGCACGGCTGCAAGAGTGACAAATTGGTCTGGTCTCAGTTTGGCGTGAATGCCGAAAGAAGAGTCCTGAAGAAGAGGAAATGGCAGAATATCCACCAACAATCTCAAGGACGTCCGTTCTGACAGGACTAGTGTTACCTGAGGTTATTTTTACCCCACCTCCCCCCTGTAAAACTAATCCATGTCTCCCCGCTGGATGGTTGGGACAAGTGCTCCACTTCACACTTCACACTTTATCATACACTATGTTGAGTGATAGTAAGCTCCATGCTAACACTTTAGCATCCGCTATGTTGAGTGATAGTAGGCTCCATGCTAACACTTTAGCATACACTATGTTGAGTGATAGTAGGCCACTAGCATCATCCAAAGTAGGAAGACTGACCTTTTAGTTATAAAAATATACTAGCAGGCTTAGTATATGACCTGTAGATGTATACATTTAAAAATGACATTTAATGAAGTCAATGTAGCTGATGTAGCCAGGGTTTATTTTTGGAACTATTTCAGGTGAGCAACCATGTACCCATCCGCTGCGTAATGATTTTATGATGTACACAGTCTCCCATTACCACCTTCACTAACTATGGAAACAAAACAAGTCACACTCCAATAAAGTACTCCCTGCTACTTCAAAAAAACTGCCTTATTTTTTTAGATTTCCTGTACATATTACCAATCTGCTACACAAAACTGTCAGACGTAGCCGTATTTACGATGACTTCCCATTTAGCTTTAGAGCTTCTACAAGTTCTCGTTTTCTCACTTTTTAAATAATGCTAGTCGCCTATTATCACTCAACAAAGTGTATGCTAAAGTGTTAGCATGGAGCACCAGAGCTCACAATCCACCAGTGACACGTGGATGATTTTGGTGTCTATGTTCTCATCACTTAGACGCTGAGTTGGCCAATCTTGCAAAAACATGTTGTATTCCTTTAACTGATCTGGTGTCAAAAAGCAGGGTCATGCTCTGACGCCATGACAGGATGAGGAATGGGACCCAGCGAGCCGTTTCAGATGCCTGGCTATTTTAGAGAGGTCACATCTACTACAAGTGCCACTGTTGTCCTCGCCCATTTATTTGCTTCTGGTGCTTGGCTTGTTTGCTTGGGCTGCTCGAAGTTACACCAAAGAAAAGGATTTTGAAAAAGCATTGGTTGTTGAATTTCGGCTATCCATCAATTTGGGCCCTGAAATGGCCCCTATCTATCTATCTATCATTTCAGAGGCCAAATTGCTGTATAGATGAAAATCAATCTTTGTTGTACGGACTACCTGTGTCTGTCCTGTAGCACCAACTAACTATATTTCCAGTTGTGGTGTAAAAGCACTTTGCCAGTGTTTCTCTCTGCAAACAGATAAAAGGGCTATACAGTAGACACAAAGTCAGAAGAAAGACATTGTTGGAAGCCCGTTGGGGAAGATATCATCCAGTCATCCCAGCTTATAGAGTCTTCCTTTCTCCTTTAAGTCTTGAAAATGGCAGTGGACGTGTCTTGAATCTCCACTGGGTGAGAAGGTTTTGAGCACCCCTGCAGATATAGTATGGTCGTTTTGTGCTATGGAACAGTAAAAAACCTTACTTACTGCACCTTTAATGGTGTTGTGCTATGTAATTGCACAGCAGGAAATCAAAAGTGGGTCAAGTGTATACTGTTGGAGTTAACCATTTTGATTGATGAACCCGTTAACAAACTGCAGACAATAAACAGTGACATGTCGATCCCCCACTGCTCTCCAACTGATTTCACAAGCGCTCCCACAATAACCGAAAGACACAGTCGTATCTTTAGAAATTTATTGAAATGGTTGCTCTATGATGAAATCATAATGGACATAAATGTTGACTACCCTTGCATAGGTTACAGACTATGCCTCACCAACAAATGACAAACATTGCATACTGTAGCAGAATCCTGAAGGAACTTGTAAACAAAAAAAAGTTTTAAAAAATGGACATACCGCAATGTTAACAACTTAGGGTTCAGGGAGGATCTTAGCAACAGCCCAGTAAAAGTTATAAAGGAATAAATCTTGTGTTTTTTCTTTTTTTTTTCAAATTTGGTTCCAGCACTAGGATTTTTCAGTCTTGTCGATTGGGGCTTTGGCTTAGGACTGGAAGGTATGGGATAGGAGGGAACAGAAGGCGGACATACTGGGAAATCAGAATCATAAACTGAACCTCCATTTGAAAGATGTGTTATAATTATAGTCTGAAGGGAGGAAGTGCATAATAATAATAATAATAACAATAATAATATTTTTTGTATAAGCAAATTATGTTGCCAGCATAGATTTATTTGAATGTTTAAGATCATGCAGTCTTCCACCAACCATGCACTTTCAGCAGAAGCAAAATGTCACCCTGCAATGTAGATGAAGATCACCACAACATGATGACGCTTTTTAGAGCTGAATTATTATTATTTTTTTCGATGCAGGAGTTCTCTTTGCGAAATAATTCATAGCTCGCTGGAACTCCTCGATGCATCAGCGCTGTAATCATGGCTTTTTAAGTCACAGACAAATATGAAAACCTCTAAAAACATCAACTAATGGCTCATGTCTATAGTCACAGGATAATTCTGTCATATTTAAAACGATAGATATGAGACACTTTTTTTTTAAACAGTTTGTTGTGAAAATACATAAAACGGCTGATATGCGGATCGTTGGAGATCATTGGTGGCAGTCATCCCCATATCATGTCTTGTAAATAAGATTTTGGTCATTTTCTCTGGGCTTGGCAGTTGGAAACTATCAAAATAAATTCATTTAGTTCAAATTAAACTCAAATTTGGTCTGGAAAAGCGTTTCCCCTAGCTTATCAAACGTAAAGTTATGTAAAAATGCACTGGGAAATATATTTGTATACTGTTAGTTTCCTATAAAATGTACTTATTTGAATGCAGCGTCTTGTGTACCGTGCCTCTGTTAACCCACGCATGTATGATATGACTACTAATAACTACTATAAAAACTTCATTTGGTCCCTTTTAGTGTCTGGTGCTTTGTTTAAGCACAGATATGTCTAAAACTTTGGCCTACAGTAAACACTAGAAATGTGAATAAACAGAGAAGCTAAAACTACGAGACCACTAACTACACCGGTATCTTTTTCATCAAGATAGTCACTAATTTCGATACCTGCGAGTAAAATAGAATTATTCTGTGTAATTATTACTTTTTTTAAAAAGTTTGAAACTTGTAATTTTCCCTCCTAGGACTGTTTGTTTTACACATAGCACCTTTCGCAGCATTTTCTTTCCCCCCCCACCACCCCATCAGATGTCTGATACTGCAATGTTAATTAAAGGGATAGTTCTCCACACGTTCAACAGCAATTTATAAAATTGGCCTAAACTAATGGGGTGATGACACACAGCCAGTACACTTAGTTACATGCACTGTAAACAAGGCTTTTTAGATAATGGGCCTCTTCACAGAAAAAAAAAGATTGTGAGATGTGACTATTTAGTTTACTGCAATTTCGATGAGTGGTTTTTGATTGCAAGAGTCTGCAGGTTGTCGTTCCATCACTACAGCAGCTGATTTGACTGACTACTTCCTCCTCTCTGGCTATGCTGATCGGTTAAATCAGCCACTGTCGCAATTGGTTGGAATGAAAACCTGCAGACTCTTGGGTCAAGAAGACTGTACACCAGCTTCCACAAAGATGGTGGACTCCTGGCTTTGACATCGGTACTTTTTTAAACTTGTTTTTTTTTAACAAAATCTAGATATGTGTTACTTACCCAAAGACAACTCAGCAGTAAATACGGTTTGCAAGTGGTGCAGGTCGGATTTCAACCAAATGCAATGTCAAGCCAGGTCTCTGCCATCTTTCTGTACCTGATGCGTAAAATTACACACCTTAACAACATTTTAGCATGTAAGAAAAACAATGTTTCACAAAGGTGGTATTAACTGACTAACCATTCTTTTTTTGGCCTTTTCAATATCAGAAAAAATGACTGATTTTCACAATCAAATACGACAGCGTATGTTGATTTGAGGATATTACTCTCTATGAATAACCACTGTGATGCATTTGTCCAAAAAGCAACATTCAATTAAAGCTACACTAGGCAACTTCACATGTTGGTGCCCTCTCCCCAATGGTAGCGAGAGGTAACGGTTTGAAAAATGTGACCTTCAATACCCAGAAATCCTGCAAGCTGATGTCAGTAAACCACCAACCCAGCCGGTCTGTGATGTTTTATACCAAAAGGGTCAAGAGAGGCGAAAGATCTAAAGTCGGTGAGTTCAGTTTTCTGTGGACAGTTGTCACTTCCCATGTGGAGAAGATTTCCCACCAGTGTACCCAATAACAAAACCCGAGACTTCCAGCTGCAGTCCTAGTTTGTGATTTACGCTGATAAGATGGGTATTTTTACATCAAAAATCTTGCCTAGTGCAACTTTAAAGCATATTTTCTAGCATCTAGCATATT
Source organism: Gephyroberyx darwinii (assembly GCA_900660455.1). NCBI lineage: Eukaryota > Metazoa > Chordata > Actinopteri > Trachichthyiformes > Trachichthyidae > Gephyroberyx > Gephyroberyx darwinii. Next base: position 3,967 of record CABFOQ010037076.1, on the reverse strand, counting down.
TTCAATGATCTTTTGATTGCACAACTGGCTCAGACCAAAGTCAACACTATACACTGCTTCTTTTGGATCCTTCCCACCTCATCCGGAGACATTAATCATTTCCCACAGCGTTTTTGAACAGCGAGCCCGTTCTGCTCCACACTTCTGCAGCCATACAGTCCCCGTCTTTGCAGGCAGGTTCTGTGCAGACGAAATGCCAAGGCAAAGCAATTTTTTTTCTCACCCCTCATCCCGGCAGCGCCATTTTGCTCGCATGCGGAGTGACTAATGCCTGTGGCTAATATAATGCTCAGATGAATGCTGAATCGCTTGCTGTCGTGTGTAGGGGCATTCTGGTGGGGACGTCAACTGCTTCAACCACGGTCAGACATATCATCAGCTCATCACTCCCAGATATTTTTTACCCAACTACATTTTTGAAGACATGTTGGACAGCGCCAGTCAACCATTGCATACCGCTAACACTTGAAAGATTACAATACTGTTTCACATAGATGTTAATTGCACTGATAAGCATGCAACTTGAAGTTAATCATGTTGCGGATGATGGGCGGTGGTTAATAACTGTTCATCTTGTAATATATTGACTCAGTTTATAAGCAGGCTAACAAATGGGGGTGGGGAAATGGATGTGAACGACAACAGAGGATGCATTGCCGGACGCAAGCACTCAGGGCACGACCACACTGAGGTAGACAAACCAACAGAAAGGCTTATGGTATAACTCAAAGCAAAGTGGCAGTTTACTCATGAGCAGACACTGTAGAGCTGCTTCCATGGTGCTATCTGATGATGCTGTAAAGGAGGCCTATGTACAAAGTGTCCACAGCACTTGAGTGCATGCGTGACAAACTATAGAACTATAACTACTCTTGAATTTTCACCCGATAATAATCCATTTTTAACCCATTATCGCCTGTTATCTACCAATTGTGCACTGCAGCCATGTGTCAAGCCCATATCCTCCAGCACAACTGTGTTTATGTGGATACACTAACTCTGGCCCCAGAATGTATTAACCTATTAGTAGGAACCATTACATTTTAGACTCTAACCCTCTTCCAGATGTGCAGGTTATAGTGCATCGTATGGCAGGTAAACAGCAACTGCCCATATTCAGCTCTTAGTTGTACAGGGAGGCACTTTCATCAATTGTATGAGACAGGGTTCAAGGCACTAGAAACTAATTGATTCTACGTTATTTATTCTAGTTTATTCTATGAAATTTGTTCAATATTGTCTTTTTTTTCTTCCTGTATATTCTCTTGAAACCATAAACACTTTGAAATCAAATGCAAAATGGAGTCACAAGTCACATAATGAATCCCTAATTCAAGGAAAGCCCATGCACTCCATCATCAAAACCTTAACAAAATGAAAAGGAGGACGCAATTATGAAATGTCTCTTTTAGGAATCATCAGATATGTCTCCTCCTATTTTGTTGTAGCAGATTTGTCCCTTCCAGCAATTTATACAGTAGCTCCGTCATGCACCACTTCCTGTCGTTAGCTTGACAATAATGAGGAGAATTGTCCACGGTTCCCAAGATCCCTCCATAACCGCAAGCAATTTAATACTGACGTCATGCATTGAGTATACTAGGATACATAGTACCATAGCTAATTAGGCCATAATGCTTAGTATTTTGACATGCCATGATCTTCAAAAAAGTGTTCCTGTTCCCTTATGTTTTAACATTCAGCACTTAAATGCTCTTAAATAATTCACAACTTAAACAATAAATAACCAGTGCACTTTTGGTGAAACCAAATGAGAGAGAAAAAAATCTCAACATTGGGATCCGATAGAAGAACATGAGGGGTTAAGGGGGGAAAAAATCATAAAAATGAGGTAATGTCTCGTGCATGCCAATATAAGAGCGAGAAGAGAGTCTCAACATGCTTATTCCAAGCTTTATATATATATATATATATAGATATATATATATAAAGGTGTGTTGCATGGCATCATACAGGGGAAGCTATAGCCTGTAGCAGCAGTGCAGATGTCCTCCACAAGAGAACCTCGTCATCTCAGGAAAAAGGCCCCCCATCACCCCCTTATTTTGTTTCTGGTAAGGTGCCTGAAAGAACGGCGATCAGCATCTGCAAGGCAGTGTTGAGATTTCTTCTTCCCTTCCCCGGATGTGCTGCGTGAAACACGTCCCGTACTTCCCTGTAATCCATTTCGAAACCCTTTCTCCAGGGAGCGAGTCATTTTTGCACACAGGTTTTTCAATCTCAGTTGGGCTTTATTTTCTTTTTTTCTGTTAAAGTTGCGTTCTATTGCCAAACAAATCTCTGTCGTTAATAATTCCACTTTTGAGTTTCAGATGAAATAATTCAGCCGTTCAGCCTAACCTCGCCAATTTGTGTGTTGAGCCGGTTTCCTCGCAGTCTTCGCACATGTTCAGGTGTGATAGAGCGATGCAAAAAAAATGCATCAATGAAGATAATCAAGCATTCAGATATTTCTACAATATTTACACTGGTGGCGTGACGTCACCAGATGCCCAGACCTTACACATCAGTCAGCAGCTTCCCCTTATTGACACAGTTCTGGCTGGGGGCAGTGCAGTTGGCAGTTCTAAGATTTGCTTCCCTAAAATTATCAATGCTGTTATTCATATCCTCATCTATCTCCATGTATTCTGACTTGCTGACGATAGATGAGCTCCGGCGGCTGGAGTTGGTCTCTGAAGCCAGGTTCTGGTTGCTGACGTTCAGGAGCTGGGCCTGCTCCTCTCCCTCCGTCTCTCTGTGATAGAAATAGTTGAAGTTGGACACAATCACAGGCACTGGGAGCGCAATGGTCAACACTCCAGCGATGGCACACAGGGAGCCCACAATCTTGCCTCCGATGGTCACGGGGTACATGTCCCCGTAGCCCACAGTTGTCATGGATACCACGGCCCACCAGAAAGCATCCGGGATGCTGGTGAAGAACGACCCCTTCTCCTCTGCCTCAGCGAAGTAGACAGCGCTGGAGAACAAAATCACACCGATGAACAGGAAGAAAATTAACAAGCCCAGCTCCCGCATGCTGGCCTTGAGAGTTTGCCCCAATATCTGCAGTCCCTTGGAGTGTCTGGACAGCTTGAAGATCCTGAACACCCTCACCAGACGAATAACCCTGAGAATAGCCAGAGATGTAGCCTGTTCTCCTCCTCCCTTCCCCTCCTTGCTGTCTTGATCATCGGCCAGCTCGGTTCCAAGTGTGATGAAATAGGGGATTATAGCCACAATATCAATGGAGTTCATCATGTTCTTGAAGAATTCTGGCTTACTGGGACAGGCAAAAAATCGTACTATCAACTCAAAAGAAAACCAGATTATACAGAGTGTCTCCACGACAAAGAAGGGGTCTGTGAGGATATTTGGTTTGTAATAGATAGTGATGTTCCCCACTGTCTGAAACCGGTCAGCGGGGTCCTCTTTAAGTTCTGGTAGTGTCTCCAAACAAAATATGACAATTGAAATAAGGATAACCATCACTGAGACTATTGCGATCCCCCTGGCAGGCCCGGAGCTCTCTGGGTGCTCGAAGAGGAGCCAGATCTGCCGCTGGAACTCCTTCTCAGGCAAAGGCCGCTCCTCCTCTCTGATAAACCCCTCGTCCTCCCGGAATTTCTCCATGGCCTCCGCCCCGAGTTCATAAAACTTTATCTCCTCTGAAAACATATCCAGCGGCACGTTGACCGGCCTCCTCAACCTGCCCCCGGACTGATAATAATAGAGGATTGCATCAAAACTCGGGCGATTCCTGTCGAAGAAATACTCGTTTCTGAGCGGGTCGAAGTAGCGCATCCTCTTCTTGGGGTTGCCGAGGAGGGTCTCCGGGAACTGGGCGAGGGTCTTCAACTGCGTCTCGAAGCGGAGCCCGGAGATGTTAATGACCACCCGCTCGCAGCAGTCGTGGTCATCGTGGTCGGGGGGGTAGTGGTCCTGCGGGTGCCCCGGCAGGGTG
>CABFOQ010037072.1:0-10496 GCA_900660455.1 Gephyroberyx darwinii | reverse complement strand
TGTGTAGATTACTTACGTAATGTGTCCTATGTCTAGCTCAGCAGGAAGTTCAGTGTTTTTCACTTACGGTCATTCACCTATTTCTGATAAGGCTGACACAAGGCATGATTCACCCAAAACCAGCAGTATCTGTCACATGGCATTGTGTTGTAACAGAAAGACAATGCACCATTTAACAAGGAAGACAGACAAAAACCTTTACTAAAAGCAGTAGTAGTATAAATACAATCCAAACAGCACAAAGTCTCTAAAACATTTTATGTGTATGTTGTATAATTGAAGTAAGTTTTTGGGCAGTTTTAGGAAATAATAGAAAGCTGAGAGAGAGATGGTATGACATGTGACAAAGGTTATCAGCCCAGTCCGAACCAAAGATCTTGCAAGCACATTAATCCAATCATCCACTAGGACCCCCTAGGTTTCTGGCGCCTTTAGGGCAGTAACATGAAAATTAATATCATTGAGTGTTAGCAATGCTGAATTAGGCCTGTCACTTTTCACAGCAAAGTCTAACACCACTTAGTTGAGTGTGTTAGAGAACCCACTTTTTCCAAGGGCACTATCCTTGATTTAGTAGTAGCTTTTGGATGTTCATGAACCAGTGTTGGACTGTGTTTCTTTCCACTGCTGCATCTTTAACTCTGTTTCTGCTGGCAAATTGTGAGAGGACTTTTCGTCAATAACTTCCAACACTACTCCAGTGCCTCTGCTCAACACAGAGGAGCTTGTCGATCATTTTAATATCACCTACTCACATATTCTTGATTTGTTGCTCCTTTTTGAAGACCAAAAGTCGAGAAAAAAACATTTGGGCCGCGAAGAGAATGTAGAAATAGCCTATAAAACACCATAACTCTAGGGTGCTCTTTAATATCATTGATCCAGTTGTAAATCCCTATTTTAGTCACTGCACTGAAGTCTCCCATGGAAAGTGTGAAGAATTTTTAACATTCTTTAGGATATAAGACAAATCCGTCTGACAGGGACCGATGTGTCTCTGTTGGTAATTCTGCTGTGATGAGCTGTTTTCTTCCCTTGTCCTGGAGGAAATGGTATCTTATATGAAGTCCTCTACCTGTCTCCTACATGTTATCCTTACAGAGTTCCTTAAACAGGTATTTGAATCAGTGTGAGCATTATATCTATCCTATTTGCTCTTCCAAAATGTCGATTGAAAATAGGAGGTGATCGGATCCTAGACTTTGGAATGACCTGCCTGAGGAGCTCAGGCTAAAACTGGATCATCTTTTAAATCACTTCTTAAAACTCACTTTTATAGACTTGCTTTTATGTAATTACTTTTAATCATTTGTTGTTTTTCTTGCATTGTCAGAATTGCTAATTCTTTCTTTCTCTCTTGTGCGCTCACAGGCACACGGGCACGGTAGTGAAGGATGTCATCAACATGGGCTCATATAACTACCTCGGCTTTGCTGAGAACACTGGGATGTGTGCTGATGCTGCTATTGAAGCCACGCACAAGTATGGAGTTGGAGTGGGCAGCACTCGCTATGAGATGGGTAAGTGGGGAAAAAAGTTCTGTTCAAGGGGTTGTTCAGGTTTTTAAGAAATGATTTGTCATATTAGAGTGCTTTTGTTGCAAAAATGGGCTTTCAGTTCATGATTCTTAAGAACGTTTAACTGTTCCTTGAAAGGCGCTCCCTCTTTTGTTTGTGGAAAACATTTTTTTTGGAACACTACAAGACACATGACCTGAGCAGCTATTGTGGAGTGTAGCATATTTTGTCTATTTATCTTTTGCAAAAGAAAAAAAACTTTAGATAAACAAGTAACTGAGGGGATGTTTTTTTTTTAAACATTTTTTAGTACATTTACTTTAAGGAGAGGAGACGGACCTCTTGACACAATTAAACAGGGATAAGAAAATAAATTCATAACTTGAAAAACACATTAAATTATTCTTAAAACTACAGGGATGTGGCAAGACATTGAAAGTTTATTGAAAGGTTGTTGTTGTTGTTGTCTCCAGGGAACCTGGACATTCACGAGGAGATGGAGCAGTTGGTTGCCAGGTTCCTGGGTGTGGAGTCATCCATGGCTTTTGGCATGGGCTTCGCGACCAATTCCATGAACATTCCTGCTCTCACTGGGAAGGTATGGAATTTCCTTCTCTTCTTTTTTTCCTTTTTTTGACATTCGTGAAACACCCTACTCCTTTTAATTATCCTGCTCTTTACGTAGATGGTACTATTGTAACCAAAATGACCCTCGTGCCCGTAAACATTAGCTGGTGTCCTGTATGTGAGGTGAAAACAAGTTATGTCCTGCCCTTGGAAAGTTCAGACTGTTCCACAACACACTAGTTTCCGCCCCGTGTTTCCGAAGTATTCTTGAGTGCAGGGGTTAGTGAATGGTAAATGCTCAGCCACTCTTGCTCTAACCCCAACGTGTCAAACACACAGACCTCACTTCCTCTTTTTTTCCATACCCGAGGCCTCTTAAGTAGTGTTTGAACAGGAAGTAGAATTCTGTAGAAAGATTTCAGTCACTTCCCTTGTCAGTTGAGGTAATACATTTTTAACTATGTCTGTCACTTCTCTGCTAGCTCACATCTTCACGTCATGGCATAATTACGTGTTGTGTAACACACTCAATCATTCATTGACCGGAGGAAATGGTGTGTCCTGTGGAAAAGTTTGACTGTGTTGAGTGTCTGGAGGTGGATAAGGTGTAAGCATTTGTACTGGCTTTTTTCCTCATTAGGTGGATGGCGGATTTGATTTGAAGAAGGCGTATCCTGGAAATAAAGGGTTAAAGTAGCTTACGGTGAACTGTAAATTAGATCCGAGACAGCATTTCAGAATCAGCATGGTTTGAATAAGATTTGGGATGCAATTTCTAAACATCTCAGTAGCTGCATTAACATGCACGGAGAATTCTTTTATTTTATTACTCACGTAACCTGGGTTTGGGTGTAAATGTCCTAACTCGGCCAGGGAAGCTCGTACCCTGATTATGAGCCTGGTTATAACACCTAACCGAAGTATGGCCAATAGCTGGAATACTCCATGCATGTGTAACTAGTGCTCCAGACATTTAATTCTCTGGAAAAAAAACATATTCCTCAAAGAGACATAATCAAGATTGTACTGTACTTGCAGTTAATTAAAGACATACGGTAGGTATTACTATTTTGTAAGCACAGCTCTTAGGAAGGCTATTAAGTCAAGTATTGTTCCGTGATATGCTTGAGATCAAAATCACTGGATTTTGAAGATCTTCTGCACACTTTTCTGACTTTCATCAGAGCATACAAGGACAAAAATCCTAAATTCTACCTGAAAATGTTTTTTGTACGTTGTTCTAGGGCTGTCTTATCCTGAGTGATGAACTGAATCATGCATCCCTGGTGCTGGGTGCTCGACTGTCTGGGTCCACCATTCGGGTTTTCAAACACAACAGTGAGTAACCTCCACTAACTAGCACATTACATAAGAACAATTGCATAAAATTGTTAACATCCAAAGCATGCAGTAACATAAAACAGTGACTAATGACTAAACTAGTGACTAAAGGATCTCTTGTTTACTCTTGAATACTCACAGACAATAGTAATGTTGCTAGTAATGTTGCCCCAAAAGTTTTCAGCTGCTTTACCCAAGAGAAAAGCAAATACATTTAACAAGGGTGTGTTTGCTGTACATGTTCACACAGTAATGGGTGTGGTGTGACTGTCTGTTTAGCACAGACACTCAATGCTCACAGTCAACAGCCAGGAACCAGGCTGACTGACTACTGAGAAAAACACTCAACGCTCCAAAGGGTCGTGATCATAAAATATTTACACTCATTCATTGATCAAAGAATGATCTCATGTTACTTTAGAGGAATAAGATCTACTCTTTGACAATAAAGGCCTGTTCTGTTGAGATCAAAAGTGACTTTCTCTCTGTCTTTTGTTTGCTACTTAACATAACACTAAAGGCAAATTATCCCTAATCCCTGTGCTGTGTATGTAGACATGCAAAGTCTGGAGAAGCTGCTGAGAGATGCCATTGCCCATGGGCAGCCAAGAACCCACCGGCCCTGGAAGAAAATCCTCATTGTGGTGGAAGGTATATACAGGTACGCATTAATTACACACAAACACACACATGTGATTGTCTGTGCATATATACAGTACCAGTCACAGGTTTGAGTACACCTGCTTGAAACCTTCATAATTATCTATTCTTTAAACTGTAAAATTGTCCATAAACACTTCATTTCATTATGTGGTACATGTACTCATGTAAGCAGATAATCAAACGTGATTTGCATTCAAAAATGTCATTTCTAAATGAAAATAGAAATCTCGTAATTAACATGTTATCTAGTTAACCTTTTGTCACCAATTATTGCTAACAGCTGAGGGTCCATGTTTACTATAAATATAGGTAGTGTAGGCACAAGTTTGTCATTCCTGAATGAAAGGGAGCAGAAAGTGGCAAAATACGCTCAGTTAAGCAAGAAATAAGACGGTCTGTAATTACTTCAGGTAATCATGGTCAATAATTAAGACGAATTGCAAGAGCTTTGCAAGTGTCTGTAACTACTGTGGCCAAGACCATCAAATGATTTGAAGAAACTGACAATAGGGTGGACTGCTCACATTGTCAATATGAAACCGGTCTGCAGTGTTCTGGTCGTGTTGCACTGCAATTACATTAATGCCTCCTCCTTGCAGTATGGAGGGGTCCATTGTGCGTCTGCCAGAGGTCATTGCCCTGAAGAAGCGGTACAAGGCCTACCTGTACTTGGATGAGGCCCACAGTATCGGGGCCCTGGGGCCTAATGGCAAAGGGGTGGTCGACTACTTTGGCCTGGACCCCAAAGATGTGGACATCATGATGGGAACGTTCACCAAGAGCTTCGGTGCTGCCGGGGGATACATCGGAGGCAAGAAGGTGTGTAAATTATTGCACAGGTAAAACAAGAGGGTTGTGTTTTTGGATGGTAAAAAATGAGTCCTTCGTCCTTGTAACTATTTCCATGATCATAGATTCGGAGACAGTTGTTTGGGAAGTTATGGCACTGCCTAGCAGGATTTAAGGTGTTGAACATACCACTGTGACACTCTTCCTTCCTTCATTCCTTCCCTCCTTGACTCATATCTCAGGTCTAAAGGGTGTGGGATTGTAGTTTTTGTTTTTTCCCAGGGTGTGACTGACATGAGTTCTTTTTATGACTGAGTTAGATTTATAGATTAACAACAATCACAGTAGGTGCAGCACTTAGTCAACCTACTTGGAGACCTGGGCAGTTTCCCAACTGCTGAAATCCAAAGTCCTTTGTGTCATTCTGTTTTTGTCATCACATAGTATTGGTCAACACGGTTTTACCAGCAGTGGGGGAGTTTTGTTTCCTGTTTTTCCAGTTTTTTGATACAGCCTAGGCTTTCGATTTCATTTAAGTAGTAACGTAGAGCTGCAAGCAAGTCTGTAATTTTGTGCTGCTACAGTTGGCCATGTTCGAGGATTTTGAATCTGTGCAAAAATAAAAGAAATGCAAGTTCATGTCCCATTAGTGTGAGTGGGGTAAATGATTCATTTAAACAACAATGTTTGTAACTCTTACAAACTAGATTAAGATATGCAGTATTTCATTGGCCCAGCTTTCCATTTTAGTAAGTGGCCCCCGTAGCCATGACCTGCAGTTACATCAGTGTTATCTTTAGGCTGCCATATTGATTCCCAGCACAGCATTCTTGTATTGTCGTATTTTTATGACCCCAGCTCCAGGGAGGCAATATGAAGGAGTCACAAAACCAAAATTCTATGTGATCAAAAGAAGATTGTTTTTCTTAGTTTTTGTTATAATAAACTGACAGCTGCGGTGTGAACATGAATGAAGGGTGCTGTTGGGCTTTTAGTCTTCCCAGCAGGTGCCAACAATCAGGTGTTAATTGAGGTGTTGTTCCAGGACATCTGAAACAAAGCAGAGGTTACATGGGAGACTACAAGGGGCATAACAGTATCCAACGAGCAACCTTAATTAAGCAGACTTCTCACCTGACTGTGGTAGAAAAGAAAAGATATTAAAAATAGATTGATAACAGCTAGACAATCAGTGGCAAGCCCGACTCAAACTCACAGACGGATGAAACCTAATGAATACCACTGACATCAAAAAAAAAGAAAAGAAACCAGACATATGACCTTTTTATGTGTGGACAATTTCTCTTGAAGAAGACTTACTTTAGCACACACATATTCTTGCTACGCCCCTCGCTACTGTTGGCAACTATGCCAACTACAATGCTACATTGTACTGTCTTTATGTTTAGACTACCGTTGTGCAGTGCATCTTGTCTGGACTATATGTGAGGTCCAGTTGCGTTTTGTCCAACACCTAGTGTGTCTATCCTGCATTGTGCAGCTGTCTTGTAATGTACCAATTAACCAAACCAAATCCCTTGTGCGGCCATTGTTTGTGTACTAAAAATGACTCTGATGTAATTTCACTGTCAGGAGCTGATCGACTACCTGCGGAGCCACTCGCACAGTGCCCTGTATGCTACCTCCATGTCCCCTCCTGTGGCCCAGCAGATTATCACCTCCATGAAGATCATCATGGGAGCGGACGGGACCACACTGGGTAGGTAGCAGAAATACCGGGTGTATTGTGAAATCACTCAAAAGTGTCTCTCCATTGAAAGTAGGGTATTTTAGTGAGAAGGGACACCACCCCTTCAACTGGAAGATCCCTCACATGCCCACAAACCTTTCCAGACTTTGTTATGGTAGGGGCACCGTGAGGATGGAAAAAAACATCCATAGATTTTGGATTTCTTAAACCAATCACAATAATCCAGGCTGGTGCTCAAAGCTAGGGGGTTGATGGGCGTCATCTTGTATGATAGCTACCATTTGTTTGCTGTTGCGCCCACATGGACCGCAGAAGGCTTGTTGGCAAGATACGCAGAGCAGGAAGAAATGTAGGTTTGGTGTGGTTGGCTCTGTAGTTATGTCAACGGAAGATAATGCTTTGTGTTTGGTGAATAGTGGACTGAAGGCGCTCTTCTTGGTGGGATTGTCTTGCTTTTCTTTTCCCTTGGATAGCAGCCAACCAGAAAAGTTGTCCTAGATTTAGGCCTAGTTTTTGGGTCCCTTTTGAGTATTTTGTCTGTTATGGGATTACACTGTTCTTGGCACTGTTTGACATGGTGTTCCATCAGTGACCACAAGATGGCAGTATAGACCTGTGGCTCTCTGTGTAATTTACTTTATATAAATCTGATGTTTAGTCCTCTCTCTGTGTCATTGAGGAGGTAACTGGTAGAGAGGTGTTACCATGCCATCATGTTTTCTTAGCCTCACATCAGCTTTGCCACCTTTGTACTTTGGCTCCTTCATACTGAGAAGCCTATTTACCCTTGCAATCTTTCATTCCCAGCCAAGTGATAAAGGCTACTATCAATGCCCAACTGGCAAATAGGCACCAGTAAACAAAGGACTGGTATATTGGCTTATCATATCACATACCACATGGCATGTGTTGGTCCAGTCAAGGTATGACTTAAATGTCTCATAGACCAAGGTCCTTGATCCATTCACATTCACACCACCTCAGTGGTGTGAATGAAATGTTGAAAGACTCATTTTCCTCTTCAATGAAAGTCATTTCCTGTTTTAGAAAGTCACATCAGCTTATTTTTTAAGTCTGGGCTGTGGTACGATGTCGTTACCTCAGTTACACATATACCAAACTGTGAAATATTACAAAAAAGCAGCTTATTGATTAACATTTTGAGATCATTTGTTTTTTGTTATGTATTTTGCAAGCTGAAGCTCTTTTTTTTTTTTTTTTTTTCATTCCCTCTTCTGATGAGGGTGAGATAAAACCTACACTTTGATTGTTTTTCCACAATATCATCTCTGTGTTTTTCTCTGTCTCTCCCAATGTGCAGTTTTTAAGAACTGGTGGGTGGACAGTTCCCTGCTTCTCTGAGACGGAAGAAGCTCTTGAAGTGGTAGTGTGTTGACTCTACTACAGTCTCCCTTTATGGCTTTCAGATGTGTGATTATTCGTGTGTGTGTCTTTGCCCTCCAGCTGGGTACAAAGCAGCATGGCGCTGAGGGCCAGAGATCAGGACAGATCAAACTCATCTGGTTGGACTCATCTCCAACACACACAAAAGACACACACATACACCAACAGGTCACTCTCTGATCTTGTTTTTCTTGCAGGGCGGTACTCCATAACTCCTTATGGGCCTTGAAGGTAGCAGTTTCCCTTAAAATGCTGATATAAGATTCAGATCAGATTACCCTGGCCCCCAGTCCTATTTTCAACCTTCAAGCACCTGAACGTTTGTCGGTTGTTAGGAGCAACCACCGTATCTACAGATCCATCAGCTCTCATTCCAGACCATTCTCTTTGGAGAGAAGGCCAGACTGGCTGACCTTGCACTGTATCCCAGCTTAACAAGTTTTCCTTGTGGAAGAGTAACAATGACAGTCTGATTGGTTGCAGCCCAGTCAGTGTTTGAAATTCACGGCTTTGAAGTTGCAGATGCTGACATGAAGTCGGAGTGACAGTTGAGTTGCCTGCTAACGTTTTGGTGTTGTGTTCAAGTTGCTAAGAATGGGCGTTCGTGGTTCCAGGCACAGGCCTACATCGAATTGGAGGTTTCTTGTTTGAGGCTTGCATCAATCAAATATGTGGATGGGACATGAGGGTACAAGACGGGTAAGGCATTCTTTAATATGAACCCAATATGAAAGGAATGCCAAAGCACTTGAAAAGCAATCTGTCTGAATATCATATGCTACTGATTTTTTTTTTCCTCCTCCAACTAATCACTCAATGCTGAGAATGGCTTTGGATTCCCGAACTTTAAAAAAATGTCTGGGTAAATATCATGTCAGACTTTGTTGTGTCTCAGGGTGCTTTGAAGCTGCCGTAGATCCACTCTGTTTTTCAACACAGCCAGCAGATGTCTGTTGTTGTTGGCGCTTTTACCACTCTGTTATTTATTTGGTTAAGATGCTATCTCTGGAGACTTGGCATTATAAGGTTTGAGTGATGCATCCACAGTGATCCACAGTGTGCATCGGTCATCAGACTGTTACACGTGGATTAATGCATGTTTAGTTTCACCTTCTTGACCTCATAACTTAGAATCCTGTTCGTCTTCAAAGGCAAGTGGTGTAGGGCTTTCTCCAAATCAACGTATCTCATTGTCAATTGGATTGCGATAAGGACTGTTGGTGCTACAGCTTACCACTCTGCCACCACTCTTCCATGTGCTAGAAGGAATGTTTAACAGGGAATCGATCCCAAGAACTCATTTGGACATATTGAAAGCACAAGGTAGTTCATTGGGGCTACCCTTTGTAACCGCCCCTGTGGTGTTTCTTTGCTAGTGTTAGAATGTGTCAGCATAACTAATGTCACAGAAGTATTAAAATATCATCTTTAAAGTCACATATTTGAAAGGATTTGATCTAAACAATATTGTAGGGGATGCTGCTTTAACCTATGAACGTTTTGATCATGGCTGAGTCTAAACCTTTTTTTTTACCATGTTTACAATGTCAGCACTATGCTTGCCATCTGCTCCTGTTGTTGGAGCAGGATCACTTGAGCATTTGTCTCTGCCCTCTCCAGGTGCTGATCGCCTCAGACAGCTGTCAGAGAATACCACCTACTTCCGCAGGAAACTCCGCGACATGGGCTTCATCATCTATGGCAACGATGACTCACCCGTCGTACCCATGATGCTCTATATGCCTGCCAAAATAGGGTAGGGGATGCTCATTGATTGAGTATCATTTCGTAGAATCTATGGAGGCCAGAATGTGTATTTTTCAAAATTTTAACAACAAGGATGGCTAAAATACATTTCTCCACATAAGAGAGAAACATCATCTTGGATGTGGTGATGGTGGAGAGGTCAGACCATCTTCAGGCTTGCTAAGTGTTTCTGTATGTCTAATTCTGCCATTGCTTTGCAGAGCATTTGGCCGGGAGATGTTGAAGAGAAACATCGGAACAGTGGTGGTTGGCTTCCCTGCCACACCCATCATCGAGTCTAGGGCACGCTTCTGCGTGTCGGCTGCCCATACCAGAGAGATGCTTGACACGGTGAGTCACCCGATAAGTGCGATCAGCATTCAGAACACAGGATTTGCATTCACTGCACCTCACCTCTGATGTGTAAGAACACAGTTCCCAAATCACCTTCTCTCTGTTCACTGTTAGGCCAGATAAGGAAGAAGGCATGCAGACAATCTGCACTGTACTGATTCATTGAATGCTTTCGAACTTCTACTACCAATATGCAACTGTCATTTGGTCTTATATCAATCAGAGATCCAAAGAGAGACACTTATGATCTCTACTCAAAGTCTATCTGCTTTACCACTGGCTCCAGTTCAAGGGGGTATTGTTACAGCACAGACTTTTATTGTTGAAAACTTAATTTAATTCCCCTGACATGATATAAGAGCCTGCTTTTGATCCATGAATGATCATGTGTTTGGACTCACTAC
>CABFOQ010037071.1:11010-34791 GCA_900660455.1 Gephyroberyx darwinii | reverse complement strand
CCAGCGGGGGAGTGGGGAGGGGGGGCAATCGTGTGCCGGCCCGGTTGAAGCCAACCGGGCCTAGTGTGAGTGCGCCCTTAGGGGCACATACAATTGAGTATCATCTGCGTAGCAGTGGAAGAGGACATTGTGTTTGCGAATTATGTGACCTAGTGGGAGCATATAGATAGAAAAAAGTAAAGGTCCAAGAATTGACCCTTGTAGAACACTGCATGTGAATGGAGCTGAAGAGGATGAGGCATTTCCTACAACTATTTGCCAGATAGGATCGGATTCAGTTCAGAGCAGTGCCCTGGACACCAACCCGTTTTCTAGCCGCTTAAGTAGGATGGTATGATCGATGGTGTCAAAGGTTGCACTGAGATCTAAAAGGACTAAGGTTGAGCAGTCACTGGCATCAGCTGCAATGAGGAGGTTATTGTAACTTTAACAAGAGCGGTCTACACTCTGTGGAGAGCTCTAAAATCTGATTGATCTCAAAATGTTATTATTAGTCATGAAATAAACTAAGAGGAAACAACTTTCTCCAAGACCTTTGAAAGCAAGGAGAGTTTTTAGTTGCTGAGAACAAGATTGTTGATTGTTTCTTTAAAGGAGGTTGAACCATGGGATGCTTAAAACAGGAGGGGGCAGAGCCAGAGGTGAGGGAGCAGTTAATGATTGACAAGATGGTAGGACCTACTGTTCCCAGAACCTCTTTCAGCAGCCTAGTAGGAATGATATCTGATAGACAGCAAGAGGATTTTATATGGGTTATAATTTAATAAGAATAAGAAATGGAAGTCCAGAAGAGTATCTGGTTCCAGATAGGACAGAGCTGCAGAAGTTTGAGAAGGGACAGAGAGGTCATGGGCTGACGGAGAGATCTGCAGTTTGATGTTCTCTATTTTTTTAATAAAATAAATTAAACACTCTTCACATTTCCCATGGGAGACAACAATAAAGTTTTTTGGCCACAATGTCAGAGAAATAAGCCGATCTAGAATCCTTAACAACATTCTGATACTTCTCTCAGCTCTTCTGCACGTATTATAGAGCGAGTGTGGTCATTTAGCCATGGCTAAATTCTTGTTGATGGCTGAGAATAACTCCTTGAATTTTCCTGCCAACTTTAGGTTAACGATGCAAGATTGTATAGGGAGCTGACGCTTTAAAATAGGGGAGGGTAACCAAGATTTAAAAACAACAGCTTTTTGGTCTGTCACACATACATCTACAGTCTCCACCTCCTCTATGGTGAAACCAAAGGACAGCACGAGGTGAAGGGGGGCCCCTTTAACAGATTGAACAAGACTAAGAGGTTCAATAAGACTCATAAAATCAACTGTGAGAGGATAGGGCTGACAAAAGACATGAATATTAAAATCACCAAGAGGCATGATTACTGCCAGGAGTTCAGACAATTCTAATATAGTCCCACTATTTCATTTTGGGGGTCTGTAAATTAAAACATACAGTAAAACCAGCTAGCCATTAATTAAAAAAACAAAGGTGCTCAAATGTTGAAAAGGTGCCAAAAGAGAGTTGGGGGCATTGGTAGCCATTCTTGTGGATTGCTGCTAAACCACCACGGCCAGACAGTCAAGGCTGGTGGAAATAGGAGTAATCTGGAGTGGAGGCTTCAATAGGTGGTGCTGGATCATCAAGCGGTGACAACATTTTGGAAAAAATGTCTTTCTAACCAAGATCTACGGAAGCTGACGGAAGCTAAAAATCCTCTTCATCTTTTTCTCTTTACAAAAAGGGCTACAAGGGGAGTGTGCAATTTGGGTTATGTGTTGACAACAAGCCAGTAAAAATAGGCACAATAACTTAGTATTACTTGCTAGTCATTTAGTGTACCAAAAATGTAAGAGAGGAAGAAGGTGGCCACTTTGCAGAGAATTTTGTTTGATAAAAGTACTCCTAGTACACAGTGAAGGGCCCTATCTGAGCAGCAGGGCTTTGGGATGAACCCTGTGAAAAGGACTTTAGGACCCTCATGAGTACTGGAATTATGGGCTTTTGGATTGGACTGACCCTCAAGTCAGCCCTAACCCTTAAAAGTGAGTTTGTTTGGTTGACCGCTAAGCCAGATAGTGGCCCAACGCAGGCAGGAACTAAAAAAGTACAATTTTGGAAGCTCCAAAGGGAATCATGCTGTTTTTTTCTCCCAATAAAAGCCCCTGGCTATTGTTCGTCGGGTAACTGCATCTTATTTTTTCTTTTGCACTGCACATTTGTATATTTTGGCATTTTTGAATATAGCTTAATATATTTCTTATTCTTTATTTTTATAATTCCTATTGTAATTTTTATTCTTAGTTGTGTCATTCTATGTCTCGGCTGCTGTAGTAAAGAAATTTCCCCCCGGGGATTAATAGAGTACCTACTTACATTACCTAATCTCTTGCCTTTACATGTTTGATTATTGTACAACCACGGTGCTCTTAGTACCTGCCCATTCCCACTCCACTGTAAAAGCTGTTCTATGAAACAATACAAATGATTACTGAAATACGTCAAGGAAACAGTACCCTTACACGATGTAGCCTGTAAAATGGCTCACTAAAACATTAGTGGGCTCCCACATGCCTGGAAAGATGCCATGATAGTCCTTCTATTCAAGGGAGGCGATCAAGCAGATCTTTACTGTGGTAGGCCAATTTCTATTCAGCCCTTTAAATCCACAGTGACAGAGAAATATAGGCTCGGCAGCAAGGTAAACACTCTTCCAATAAAGTTCTACAGGCAGGTTCTGACTTCAGGTATTTGAATGGAATGGTGTGAAAAGATAGAATATACTTTGGGCATAGTGGTAACCTAAATGCAACTCCATTTCCCTCAATTCATCATCAACATTGAAACAAATGTTAAATCCTTGCAGTCCTCTTCAACCTGTTACTATATTTTCATGTGCTTTTGTTCTGATCGTCATCAGCCTGACCTGAGGTCTGTAAAGTCCTTTGAGGCTTGTTTGTGATAAAGGGCTATATAAATAAACTTGACTTGACAAATGAGATCAATTTACATGAGAAAGGTATGCAGAGATGAGAGAGAGTGAAGAGAAGTAAGAAATTGCCTAGACAGCTCAGTCAGTAGAGCATGAGACTCTCAGTCTCAGAGTTGTGGGTTCAATCCTCACATAGTATCACCTTTGGATAAAAGCGTCTGCTAAATGAATGTAATGTAACATGCATTGAAGTCATTCCTTAAAAAGACATTCAAACAAATGCATTTTCATTTTCTACATTTTCTTCTGACCAAAGAAAATCACAACACACTGTAAAACTGTGTTTCTAAAAACAGAGAGTGAGTAAAAATGCAGTGTAAGGCAATTCAACAATTCATCCTTCGCCTAATATTGACAGGGACTGAAGATAGACATAATACTCAGTAGAATAAAGAATGACTGGCATGGCCTGCTAGTGAGCATGGCCAAGATATACATTGAAAAAGTTTCATTTTTGAAACTAGTGACAATATATAGTGTGCAATGATCTTCGGCATAGTATACAAACTATGCCTTCTCAAATGTGCATGCAAAAAACATGACGCAATCCCAAAATGCATTCTATGGACCCTTGCAGACTTCAGAGATGTAAAACAAGACCTGCAGTATAGCCAAGCAAACCTGCAAGATAGTTTCACATAGCTGTTTTGTGTATAGCTTAGGCAACATGCAACGGTATGCAACTTACACACAAGTGTCTTGTTGAGCATGATCAGATGATTTTGACCTCAGCAATCCTTGTTTTTTTTATGTAGATTACTCCACCAGCAGGGGGCGTCAAAACTACATTATCTGATGGGGGGCAGAACAGCAACTGTCAAGGTTCTGAAAGGAATCCATCAAGTATGGTCAATTAACCTGTTAAGTGATGAGAACATAGACACCAAAATCATCCATGTGTCCCCGGTTGATTGTTGGCTCTGGTGCTCCATGCTAACACTTTAGCAAACACTATGCTGAGTGATAGTAGGCTTCATGCTAACACTTTAGCATGCACTATGTTGATTGATAGTAGGCTCCATAGAATTTAGCATACATTGTGTTAGGTGATAGTAGACATAGACTGATAAGGAATAATATATCCTATTTATTGTTATTTTAATGTGAAGAAAGATATATTGCAGTTTTCATGTTTTTCCATTCATTCATCGGGCCTCATGCAAGAACAGTGCCTACACACAGATTTGATTTTAAAAAGTTCTTATGTACAAGTTAAACCACTTTTTAGCATTCATCAATATTCTTTTATTTTCTGTTTGTTCATAGGTAAGAACGACGTTTAAGAATACTCAGGACCACTCATTTCAATACATGCAAATATCGTTGCGCTTTGTTTAAGTAGGCAAATAGTTTATTAAAAGTTATTTGGATGATGAAAACTTAAAAGACAGTGTGTAATGTGGATGGCACACTGGGGCTATTTGCAGAATGAAGAAAAGATTTGGTTAACAAATTTCCTTTAGTTTCAATCATCCATTACTTTATCAATAATACCCCTCTCCTAAAACATAAGAAAAAGTATTAAATTGATTTGAAAAGGGAAAAACAAATAGACAAACCTAAATTCTAATGTAAAGAAATTAGATTTCTCAGCTCCTCATAATTAATCCAGCAGTATGTTGTCTGGAGCCGGTTGCTTGTTGGATGCGATAAATTCAGTCCACGTCAGTGCAACCTCTCCAAACCATTTTTCTTTTCATAGTAACATCAGATGATAGGATCTCTATCTCTGATGAAGATATGTTTTTTTTTTCTTTTCTTCCTTAGGAGGCATTCTGCTTTTTATCTCTATCAGTCTACCTGTCAAATGCAATAGCCAGGTTTGTTGGTGTGTGCACAATACTGAAGTCCTTATTTGGGCTTACTGGGATGATTACTTATGCAAATTGTAAATAGTTGATGAGTTGATTTAAGATGAAGTGCAATTTATCGATGGCTTTTTGTGGAGAAAAACAGAATTGGGGGTCTGGGATTTTCATACTTTTCTCTATACTGCATTTCTTAAGAACGAATTTAAAAGAAAAATCCGGGGTCACGGGTAGCCTATCCCAGCATGCATTGGATGGAAAGCCGGGAAACACCCTGGACAGGTCACCCACCGTGCTTTAAAGTTTTTCTTCCTCAAAAACAAAATGCAGGGAAACAATTAGATAAAGTTTTTCTTGCTAAAATTCTCCAAAGATTGGATTTCAGAATTTATGAAACATTGAGGGAGCTTCATTGCTGTTTTTTCTTTAATATATTATCTTAAAAATTACAAAAATCCTACTATAGCCATGCTTTACCTATATCATCTAATGATGCCCATTCTTACCATGCTAGTTGTGCATTATACATTCATTGACATTCTCTCCAGTTGATTATGATTTCCTATTCATGCCTTTGATGCGGGCCAGATTTAAAAATTCTGTTTGTGAACCGTCCATACCTTTGGTCTGTCGAGAGCTTGGCAGGGCTGGAATCTGACAAGCCAAGCGATAGTCACCGCCCCCTGAAAAGAGCCAGAGGTAGAGTGAGGTTCATGTTGTTCACAGAACCACTTTCCTCCCTCATCATCGTGTGAGATGAAACTCGTGTGAGATCAAACTCGTGTGTATCTACGGATGTGGATGAGCCACGGTCTCATTAAAACAGATATCTTCAGCGTTAATTATGTCTTTATATAAAAGGCTGCATTCTTCTGCATCTCACAATTAAGGTGGTGACGGGATTTGGCAAGTGCTCACAAAATTATTATGATTATATATGTATAAACTGTAAATACACACATGTACTGTATTCCTTATGTGATAAATATTCATGCTAATCAACCAAAACACAAGTCGGCTGAATCCCTCTAGCTCATCTTTTTATACAATTTTATCCTTCTGGCTTTGTTTCATCCGCGGTGATGTGTGTTTTTCATGGAGATTTCACAGTATTTCAAGTAGTTGCATGCATAGAGTCTTAGGGGTAAAAAAAAAAAAAAAGAAACGAAAAAAGGGCACTGCTTCCCCCAAAATTTCTAACTTTTGAAAGAAAGATTCTGATTTTCAACCATTACAGCGTAGCATAAGACAGTTCGTGATGCATGAACTGACAGCAGGCTACGTGACAGCTGATCACAAGTGAAAACATTTTGAAAAGCTTTATTTTGAAGGGGTTTATTTATTTTTTTGTAACAATTTCTCTTTGACCCTAAAAGATGAGGAAAAATCTATTCAATTTAAATGACAATAATAGCAATGCTTGGTATTTTGGTATTGATGGAATGCTTTTTTTTACTTCAAGGAGAGAACCTACCTGGAATCATGACACAAATCTATGTGGATTTACCCAAATTCATTTTTAGCTGTAAATGCCATTGCTCAGATGAGGCACTATAGCAGCATAACAATATAGTTGTGGGTAATACAGGCAGATAAGATCCTAACTTCACCTTTTTGAGTAAAGGAAAAACTCTCTACCTACATGTTTGATGCTGGATGTTAGAGATTCAATGCATATTGGTTTTTCCACCTTCAATAACTTAAAGTACAAGTAACGAGTAAAAGCACATTAATAAATATATTTGTAATTATCGTAAACAATTAACAAGCGCTTGTTTCAATATTTCAGAAAATGTGTTTCTCACGTATAAACCCATTTTAGTCTGCAACCTCCATCCAAACCCAAGGAAGTGCTCGGTCTCTGGCTAACTATTTCAAAGAAGGGAAAGGTTGTTATCCTCCCGAGCCCAATAACAAAGCAGTGAGCAACAGTGTGAGGAAGAAACCACAGGGGATCCAATACTATAACAAACAAAAAGGAGAAGCGATCAAATGAAAAAGAGTGATTGTACCTTATGGAGCTGTAGGCCTTTGGAATGGAGGGCTATTTTTTTGTTCCCACCCGCTGGCTCCTTCTGGTGGCCACTGGGAGAACTACAGGCAGTTCCCACCAGAGGCTATACACTGTGAGGGTCCTCGCTGAATGTGGCGGGGTCAGACATCCAATTGGCAAGGCCAAGGTTTCCATCACTTTCTCCAGCAGAGAAGAAAGCCTGCAAATAAGGAACTTCTGTCTCCTCTTTCATTTGTTTTTGTCCCATCTTTAACCATCTTGTTCATCAATATTTTAGATGTAGTTCAGATGAGACCCTTAAAGGAAAATGGCACCCTCAGATACTCTTATACTGTTATACATCATCAATCTGTGATGTTCAATGCATTACAGGAGTTATTTTGTTATGAGGTGTTGTAATTTTCCTCTGTGCGCACTTTCCAAACTGCCTTGTCTACTTCTACTTCAGTTAGTGATTTCCTAGGTTTCCCAGAATGCCTTTTGACAAACCTCAAAAAACGGGGTGTGAACTTGCTTCTGCTGCATTTACGTCATGTCGGACGAAGTGAAAAGATGTGAAGATTTCCCATTGCTCCGACCTGGAAGCATTCACACGTTCAACTCGTTTGGAAGCCCTTGGCTATCGCTAGCTAGCTCGGGTTGCTATGTCAACCAAACAAACTGCAGCAGGTAGTTAATCATAAACAGAGATGACTTTCAATGGAAAAATTGACATGTACAGTTTGAGGCCCTGAACATTTTCAGAACTGGACATGAAACACTTTAGTTATCATTGTTTGTTTGTTTTGTTTGTCTAGTTTGTGTCATTGTTTGGATCATCATGATCATGGAGTCGATACCGTAGACTGTTACTAGGTTGTTTTTTCTATTATTTGTCTAACTTATCACTGCTCTAGGCTTCCAGTCTATCTAAACTCTGAAGTGCCACCTTTTGCCACAGCATAGCTTCTGAAGAACAGGACATTTCTTTCCTCCTTCTGCTCTACAGATGCTGTATTGATGTACAATAACGTTATTAAGGGCGTTTAGTTTGTCTCTCTGTCAGCAGGATATCTCGAAAACCTACAGATGGATTTCCATGATATTTGGCAGACCGAAAAGCCTGGAGCCAAGGAATAATTGATCAGATTTTGGTGGTGATCCGGGAACCTGACTTGATTCCAAATCCTTAGGGTGTGTTTGAAGGGTCAAGAAGTCAGATGAGTATCTTATTTTAAACCTCTTCTTAAAGCACACCTTTACAGACTTGCTGTTACATAACTGAGATCCTTGGTCCAAGGGAGAAAGTGAAGGATTTATCTGACCTTGGATATGTGCATCAGTGGGGATTTTCACTGTTTTCTGCTCCTGTCTTATTGCTTCTCAGGGTGTGGTTTTATGTTGATTTGTATGCTTGCCTTGATTTTATTATTTTTATTATGTATTTTGTTCTTGGTTTATTTAGTTAATGTGAAGCTCTTAGGAACTCTATTTTGAAAGGTGCTGTTAAAAAGTGTGTTATTATTATTTTATTATTTTTTGACTGAAAATGTAAGTGATAGGAATGATGTCTTTGGGTGTAACGGAAAACTTGGAGAACCGTACACTCACATACACTGTCTTTTCCTATTCTGGCAATGTAGTAGCTGTGTTGTTGTATTGTATAGACAGGTTGTATTGTTATAATGATGATGTCAAAGCTAGGTTAATGCTAGGTTGATGGCAGGCAGTACATGGCAAAGGTAAAGTGGAGTTGTGAGCTGGTGGCATAGAGGGGGGTGGTTCCAGGATGCTGGAATACACTGTTGAGCCTTCTTGAGGTGGCGTGGGCCGCAATGACATGCTGCATACTGCTATTGGCTAGAGTAGGTAGTTAGCGAATGGTGCCACCTGACGAATGATGCTGTAGATTTATGATGGGGATGTCTGCTATGGTGTTCATGGTGGTTTTGTATCATTCATATAACATCTGAATTGGGCTTCTATGAGTGTTTGCCCTTGAATATGGCACAGGGGACAGTAACATCTTACCCTGTGTATTGATGAATGGTAATTGTATGTATTGTATGTGGGTTTATGAGCTATTCAAGGGACATTTTCAGATCAATTGCAAACCAATGACATCTAATGGTTTTGTCTCATGACCCTAATGCTAATGGTGCTCGACTAAAACAGGAACATCACAAACCTACTGATTCCTTACTCCTTTGATGGTAAGAGAAACTATAACTTTTTTTTTTTTTTTTAACATATATTTAAACTACCCCTTTAGTATTGAAAGGGCTTGATTAGGCGTGATCGATGTATTCTGGCTTTAAACGCCTATGGACTGAAGCAGTGCAGTAATCAGCGGCACCTTGTAAACTATTTGATAAATAGCTTTTTGCCGTTAGAAGACAAGATTTGGTGCGCGTATGGATTATGCTCCTCTGTCTTAAGTGGTGTGCAAAATAAATGAGGAGGAATGCAATCAGCTCAAAAACGGCTTCCAGACTACAGCCCAGTCCCAACAGGAGGCATCAGTAGTGTACAATTTGACCTCTGAACCCAATAATAATGTTTCCAAATCCCTGTTGTAATCGACTACAAGGCCCTGACAGGTTGTTGGATCAGCACAGCCTTCCTAGAAAGTCACCACAAGGGCTCTTCACTTAATGAAATCTCCCTGCGCTTTATTGATTTGCCTCAGGTACCTTCTACTTGCCTGCATAGCGGTTATTTGATTTGGAGTAAACACTACAATGCATATTTGGTCCTGCGGTGTGGATCACGGACGCCCCTGCTCTCCCGTAACGGTCCGTGTAACGTTCAAGTCCCAAACTGCAGAGTCAAATTAATAAGACGACGTAAAACGAAAATCTAATTTGCCAACATCTGGGGGATTTATCGATAAGACCGAGCTTGTGTCTGCAGAGTGGATGCGTAAAAGGCACTAATGTCTTATTTTCTTGCATTATTCTATTGATTAGAGGCATGCAATGGGGACTGCATTGCATTAAAGGCCTCTGGTGTGTGTGTGTGTGTGTGTGTGTGTGTGTGTGAGAGAGAGAGAGAATTCACATTTTTTATGTGCACAATGTGATTGCAGAAAGACCACATGATGCTACAGGTCTGGCAAAATTCTTGATTGCATCTGTATTGGTTATTTCCCCACTGTATTTCTTGTCCTGGTGCAGACATAAATGATGTGTGTGTGCGTGAGCGTCTCAGCAGATGGATTACGGTCCAATCGAAGAATAAAGCAAAACCTCACAATATAGCATGGCTTTTATTTTTTTAAGTGATACTATATTTTAGTCCCCTGACAACTTTATTACCATCTATTGCCTCATTGGAAACTTTGTTTTGTAGGTTGAATTTACCATTTAGTTCTCCACACATAAAGCATTGTTGTCTAGAATAGTGTGACAATGCTGCTGTTATTCTTGTGAAGAAACCTTCCTTTGATATTTCCTGGTTTTATAATTCAGGCACGGGAAGAAATGTTGATAACTACCAGATATATCGAGCTGATATTGGTCGGTGTTGTCCACCTCTGACATGATGGATGCGGTGCAGTCGGTTTGATTACATAAGCATTGTAGAATTGATCAATACTACACTGATTGTCTACGGGAAGATCTTAACCTGAATTGATTCCAAGAAGACATATTGATCAGATTCCACACAAGTATGGATGAATACTTGAATAATGAATAATAATAATAATAATAATATTTTATTATTATTATTAGTAGTAGTAATAGTAGAAGTATCATCATCCTGTATTCTAGGGTAATGCTTTTTTGGCTTTTTTTACTCTGCAGAGAATAAAATTTGGTATTGGTATCAGCCATCAAAAACCCATATTGGATGAACCCTAGTTGATAAATGTTGTCTTTTGTCTTTTAGACTATATCCATAAGTCCTTATGCTTGCAAACATTATATAAGGCACCTTGGACTCCTTGGACACCTAGCCTAACATCAAACAGAGATGCTTGTCCAGGCGTTGCACCGGCCAGTATCTTCAAGTTCATCATAATAAAGCTCCCCTTAGATTATATCCCTGGCAATTGACAGTTACACCGGAGGACTCCAATTTCGATGTCAACATCAATGCTAGCACATGCATCCCTCCTTTCAGCTCATCTAATGGTGGTGGGAAAAAAATGTGACACAGACATGGCAGTCTGTCAGTTGGCAGCTGTGCTTTTGAAAAGCTCCTTGTTGCCTTTGGAACGTGTTCCAGCGAATGTTCCCGTTTCCACATCGTATCTCTGGCGCTGACTTTGTGATCAAAATGATAGTAAATGAGGTCTGCTAGGGGAGAATGAGGTTACTCAGAGGTGGATGAATTAGTTGCGGCCTCTTGGAGTCAGTGCGGAGGATGAAGGTGATGGAAAATAGACAGTTATGGCGATCCTCATTTCCATTAGCGTGCTGCTGCTTGGTTGTGGAAAAACCATGCAGCTCCGCTTTTGTTTTCACTACAGCACCATGGTCTTCAAGAGCCAAGTACCTGGGCATGATGAAACTTCATCGTGGTACAGTAAAAGTAATTTTGTGCATTTGGTCATATTTTTTGGTGGTTCTGTCCGTTGGGTTGTTTTGGAACGTGAACATGGTGGCCGTAGTAGGTGGTGGCCAAAGGTGGCCGAACATGGTGGCAGAAGTAGAGTAAGAAGGAAACATGGATGCCAAGACGGCTTTGCTGGTAGCAGTGCTACTTCATAGAAAGCGGCGCTACTTCCTTTTACTGGAGAGTGAAAGGTTCCAGCAGTACTTTCTCCTGACTTAATAATAACTTCCCCCAGGCTTTCTCTGTTTTATCTTTGTTTTTGTTATCCTGTGATGATGATTCACACAACAGCTGGATGTTGTGCAATGCATTAATTACAGCCTCAGTGTTAGCTCACATCACCCGAACCTTAGCCTCTTTCCACTGGCTTCCTGTTAGTTTAAGAATTTATTTTAAGTAAGTATCTTACTGATACTTTTAAGGCTCAATGGGGTCTGACGCCTGCCTACATTTCTGACCTTTTAACCCCCTACAAGCCTCAGTGCAGCCTAAGATTCTCAGACTGTCCCAGAGTCTAGACCTGAAGTCTAAGGGTGATCGTGCCTTCCCCTTAGGGCCCCTAGACTCTGGAATGACCTGCCTGAGGATATTAGGGTAGCAAAATCGCTATCAACTTTTAGATCACTTCAACACATTTATACAGACTACCTTTTAGTTAATTGATGTTCTTAATGCTATCTTATGTTTTCTTTGTGTTTATATGTATTATTGTATTGTTATTACAGTGTCTGGATTTTGCCATGTTACCAGTGGAACTGGCTATTATAAAGCACTTTGTAGCTTTGTTTTGAAAGGTGCTATATGAATAAAGTTTGTTAATATTATTATTATGGTGATATAACAAAATCATATTCTTGCATTGTATAATAAAGCACACTGTAGTATAAGCAGTGCTTCTACATATGGAAGTAATAAGCTATACGCTGTGTTTGTCAAGTGTTCGATTACTAACGTTAGCTAGCTAGGTAACATTGTCTTTCTAGCTCGTTAGCTAGCAGGCCAAGTTAGCTGAGCAGTTACTAATGTTAGCTAGCCTAATGTTAGGCTGCTATATTGCTGTATTCTCCATAGAAGAGATGAGGGCAGGGAGCCAGACGGTTGAGATTACATTGAAATAAACAAGTCATTAATTAGGTCTAAATGTCATTGCCACAAATGCATTGTGGGACTGGACAGAATCTGCACTTGTTCTTACATGAAATGAATGTCTGCGCGGTCATTTCTGTTTTGAATGAGCTTCAAGACCTCGGCCTCTCAAAAGCTGTTAAAACCCAAATTGATTCAAAACACACAGGCAACAAATGGATAAACTCACTTATTGCAGATGTTTTTTTGTGTGCTTTTACCTAATCATGATGTTGCATTAGAAGTTCAGGTTGCACAGCTGTGTGTGTGTGTGTGTGTGTGAGTGTGTGGGACGATGGGGGGGTGGAGCATGCATGTTGTAGGATAAATGTGTGTTTGGGGTTATAGGCGTATGTGTGTGTGTGTGTGTTGTGTGGGTGGGGGATGGCCAGCCTCAACCACTCTAAAAGCCTCTGCTGAAGTTTACATGTAACATTTCAAAATGCTATCAATTTTCCTCATGGAATTTTTATAAGGCCACTGCTTATTTCAGATGCATCACATCCATAACGCCAGAATGTCACATCCATTAGTTTTTCCTCAATTGTATATTTATGAAAATACAATCATTTTCATAATTATACTCTTCATATGCAGTCAAGCCTCCTTCAAGTGACAGCAATTGTTTTGCATGTGACTTAAAATTCACAGTTTGTATGAGATGTGTAGTATGTAAAAAAAAAAAAAGCTGTTAATTGCATGTCACATCCATAACGCAGATTGGTTGTCATGTTGCAATATATTTCATTATTTTTGGGTGTGCTGTCTACACTCTCCCTAGGAGCTTCTATGAATACATATGAGTGGTTTCATTCATGCTCAACTTATGCATTTTCTGAGGCATTATGTTTGTTATTTATAGTCCCAGCGTGGCATCCATTCATCATTTGTTATTCAAATTTCATCAAACTGTACCACAAATTGTAATATTGTCAATCATTTTAATATAATAGGCTGATTATCAATGACACTGTTCATTATAATCTTGCCAATTTCAGTTAATCAACAACAACCAGGTAGAGAAAATCGGGTTTGATTTTCATTGTTCATCAGCAACAGTAACATAATTTGCAGCAACAGCGCTACATGGGTCTGGGTAGACCTGACACTGCACTACTTCTCCATGTAGCAGAGCTCATTGATTAGTAGCAGTCAGTGTCAGTGGCGGCGGGATGAGACTGGAGGAAAGGCCATTTTGCCTTCAAATTAAAAGCCTATGAAAAAATATTGTTGAGTGCACAGAGAATAACATATATTGTATTTTAATTTACTACAAATTCCACCTCTTATATTCTTTATTTTTTTTACTTTGTACCTTCTATTACTCAAAGACATGTGCCTCAATAAGGGTTTTATTTTGAAAACTGTGACTGGAACACCTATTTCTCTCATTCTTAACATAACTTAACATAGAATCTAAACTGCCTTAGAAGGGAGGTTCACTACAATGTAAATGATATTCACAATATTAACAATACCTGGATCAGTTGCCCAGTTACACATTTTCAATTGGGAGATTCAACTTGATCTGGAGATTCATCTACAGTAGGTAAAGTTAGTAAATCAAGAACATACCAACTGGTAACATTACGTTGTAAACTGTGCTCATTTTCTCACTTTTGACATGATCTACTTGGGACGCATGAATGATTTTGGTGTCTGTGTTCTCATCACTTAATGGATATGTTGCCCAATGGGCCAATCTCCGATAAACCTATGATACAGGCATCCTTCAATGGTGGATGGTGACGATTGAACCTGGGTGGTAATGAGTCGTTGGCTTTGTTTTCATTTTAACTTCCCAACCACTGGAGGTGAACCTGCTGATTGCAACTCAAAACAATATACCCTGCTAAAATACTGTGCACAATGCATACACACAGTGCCCTTCTTCTCATATATAATGATTGACAGGTGTCAAAGCATCCAGCCCTGACAATGTTTTCCCATTCATGATGATATGAGTGCATTGAATCATTTCAAGTCTCAGTTTTCCTGCAAAACAATTCACGAAGCACAAACAATGCACCACAACACGAAACAAATCAAATCAGAAGGAAAGACACTACCACACCTAATCCTTAGCCTTTTGTCTCTGTTTCAATTTATTTGTATATATTTGTACTTATTGATCTTCATTTTAACATTAATATTTTCTATGTCACCGCTTTAATTTCACATACATTACGCATGCACAATATTAGTGTGTGCAGAGCTTGTTAGATGCTTGTTTATCTGGATGCAGTCCCTTCTCTCCTCTGCTCCACCCTCTTCACCCTCCTCCACTTGTTAGCTTCTGCAGCCCCTTGAGTTGCTGCAAGCTGCTTCCCCGGGGGCTTAGCCAGATTGTGTCAGGCGGACGGTTATCTAGGATGGGCATGGCTTTGTCATAATTGCCCCGCTCATGAGCTCACCCGCCGCTGTTATTTCACACACTAAACCCTATTAAACAATACATATGTACCAGGCCTCGCCTTTATTGTGCAACTTTGAACACTGTTGCCAATTAGCTCGGCTCGCCCCGGCCTTTACTGGTGGCGCTATTAAGGGTGTCTCCTCCGGAATCAGGCCTCATTAGTTCATTTGTTTACTCTAGCATAATTTCTGGTCTTATTATTGACATAAAGGTTAGTTGTTTTCTCAATTGGTTTGGCATTTTTACGATTAGTTGTTGAGGAGGGTAGTGCAACCTCCACAACTGCATTGAACTTTGAAATGGCACAGTGTTTGCTGATTACTGCAGCGGGGAATGTATACTTTGTGTGGAACCTGAATGTGATGCTGAGATGCAAATGAAAAAAAAACCAATATGCGTTTTGCTATTGAGGTCAAAGTGTTAATCTGTTAGACTGTTAATCATATATCCGAGGCAAAATGAGTTGGTGATATGAAATCTCGGTGGTTTGAATCTTATGGATATGAAAACAATGTAAATAAGAAGATATTCAATCATAATCGTTGAACCAAAGTGACAACAACGTGGTCTATTACAGTGATTTCACCACCCTTCACTATGGAAATGCAGCCCTATGACCTCTATATTGCAGTATTACCAAGGAGGCGAGTAAAGGAGGACATAAATTTGACAAATGGCATTACAAGTTGTCTCCTTATGTGGAACGGAGCATGTTAACCTCTTCTGCTTTGACAAAATCACACGCGACTGTGCAAAGTCTCCCGGGAGTATGTGTCCTCCTTTGGCATGCTATACAGTCCTTCGCTGACATACTGATACTTTCTTCTCATTGATCATGTGCTGGAAGCAGGGCATTGCTCTGGTTTCATCATGCTTGCCAGGCCACGTTCAGTGGCTGACCTATCCCAGGTCATTATCCTGTACACTAGGCATCGGGACTTTCTAAACCCACGAATATGCCTCTGAGGGGAATTGCTTTCCATTTTCAAATCTGGAAACAGGCACGGTGGAAACTTTCCCTCGTTACCATGCCACTTGTGTGTGGCCTATTCCATTGGACAAGCGTATGAAAGGGATTTCTTTCGCAGGTGACGTTTGTTACAGAGATTGGACAATGGCGGCTAGTGTTAGCTGCGGCTTTAGCAAATGGCTCATTTTAAGCTGCTCCAGGCAAGATTTTATTTAAAAATCCAGCCTAAATTGCACAGAGAAGAGCATCCCATCCCAACTAACTGAGATGCTGTAGAATCACCCAAATGAAATTCTGGCGTCGGTATGGTCACTCATGGGAAATCTCAGGAAGCTTAAAACTTAAGAGCAAAACAACAGTGAACAAGCGTTCCGTCCAGGGAAAACTGGACTCACCGACGATGGCTTGAACCTCTTCACCACCTCCACCCCCACCAGACATTAATAAGAAGATTTAGTGTACTCACATGACTACACACTTATCGCTTGCTGCCAATTGGGGCCACCAAAGTGTGACGTTACCTAATGCAACATCAACTTTTAACATCATCAACATTGGAATGTGCATGCAGACATGGATTGAAGCCTCTACAGTTGCATGTAATAAACAACTTCTATTGTCCATCTGTTGAATGACAGCGTTTTGTTTGTGTCTTACTGAGTTACCGAGCCAGAATAAAGTGCTAACATTATACATGCCGGCCTTGAATCTCTGTTGCAGGAGCGTGATGATTCAAAGCTGGATTGATACCTCAGACCCTTGTCTACTCCTCCAGCCTGATACTCCACCATAAATCACAACTGGATTCTCATTGGGAAAGACCAAAAAGCTAAAACAGCTTGAGAGGGAACCTGAAAATGATGTTAATGGGTTTTATATTTACATCCTCTCATTACAAAGCTAAACCTTTTGTCTATATTCTGACCAAATATTTTTTGGCGGGAGGGACAAAAGGGACCAAAGGGATTAGAATGTAACCGTATCTAATTCTGGACAGCATATAACAAAAAAATAACAATAAATAACAATAATAATTCACCCTGTACTGTTTTCTTTTCATTTAATTTAAGTTAATCACACTCCGCTTGCCTTTTGTAAAGTTTAATATCACTTTTACCTTATTTTTCATTTGTTTTCTTGCCTGTAAATGGATGATAGCGCACATAGTTTTGACATGCAAAAGACACTTAATCCAGATCCCGGTACCTTCACAATATTACAGATAGCTGTAGGAATTGTAGGCTAGCTACTGAAGGCTATTATTTTTTATTAGATATTCTTTACTGTCCAATCCAAACCTGAACAAATCCATCTCAGCCACAAAAAGTTACAATAGTGCTATTAGTAGTTTAGCAGGCTGCCATAAAAATAGTCATTTGTCTCTGTGTGTGTGTTGGGGGACACACTGCAGTGCTGCACCATCTCATGGGCTCCTGGTTCCCTATTCCCTAACACATTTCTGAATATCAATCTAGATGTATAAATATTAATGATAAGTAACAATGGATGGTAGCGTGTATGGTGTACAAGGTTTTTCGGCCCTGAGAGAGCAGTTAGATTTGGAGGCCTTAAAGCTGCAGGCTGTGGCACAGGGGCTATAGTGTGTGGTGTTGTGAGAGGGAATGGAAATTGGCAACAGTGGTGGCAACACATTTACTCTCATTACTTCATTTGTGTACTTTTTGAGTATTTTTTTGACATCAGTAATTTTACTTTCATTTTCACTATCATAAAAATACACCTGTCTTAACAGGCTACACCTCTGAATCAGAGAGGAGCTTCCCATTCCCCCTCATTGAAAAAACGCTGTAGATTCTCCCTATTTGCCCAAATAAAATTCTGATGGCAGGTATGGTGACTAGTGGGAAATCTCCATACACAGCAAGTGATGAATCAAAACTGAAACTGCCTCCGGAACAGCAGCAAGTGAGCACTCCAATCAGAAAGACTTTTTAAAAAAAAATCTTTTGCCTCTCTCGTCTCTTTGGTATCCTTTGCTATCCTTTGGTATAAAGCAATCAGACCGTCCGAGCTGGGAAATAAATGCTAAATGAGCTGTGTGCAGTTTACTGACCTCTATTGGTGATCAGCTGGAATTGCAACAACATCAATTATGACAGAGAACAAATTTTGCAGGCACTCCATAAGCGTTAGAAACGGATCAGTTGTAATTGCATCAAAGCTGTGCCAGCATGTGGAGGAAACAGTAAGTTAATTGACTAACATTAAAAGGAAAATTCACACTAAAACACTATGTTAAAAAATGATGTACCTTGCATTTCTGGATCCATTTTGCTGTATTTTTCTTATTCCTGTGGACATAACGCCACATCATGATATTTCCAGCAGCTACAATGGAGTTTGATCTCAATTTCTTTTTCACGGTAAACGCCAGGTTTTGCTGTCAGCGCCTCAGAATCAAAGAGCAGGGGCTTCTTTCTACAATCACACGGGGAGAAATCCATCGTAGAAGAGGCAGAGACACCAATTTCTCCACCGACAGTAGCCCCAATAGACCAGAATGCAATGCAGCCACTAGAAATGTTGCATTTTGAGTAAAGGGCACGACTGTCACTTATTCTCAACGAGAAAAAAATTCTCTTACTACCGCTATTGCTCTCTCTGCCTACACGTCCTGAATGCAACGAAGTCGGGCACATTCCCTGGAGGGGTTGCTGAAAGGCATTCTGGGAAACATAGGACATCACTAACTGTAGAAGTAGAAGTAGGCGTGGCAGGTTGAGGAAAAGTGGGTACACCAATAAAGTCAATTAATGACAAAGCAACTTCTGGAATGCATTGAACATCATAGATTGATACAAGTATAGGAGTATCTGAGAGTAGATTTTTCCATTAAAGCTAGCCAGGGTAGGGTTTTCTCTAAATATACTGTCAAATGAATTAAGATAATGCCCATTCATAATATACACATCATTTCATTATTTTCCTGTAAATGACCTCCATAACAGCAACAATCCTGTTTATTTTATTTTTTGTATGTGTCATTAAAACAAAATTTCTCAGCAATACCGATGGCGTTGCATCTCCGATCTTCGCACCAGTAACATTAATTTTGACCGTATGGTGTAATTATTGTAAACACTGAGCCCAACGTGCCAAGAAACAACAGCCTCAAACATCAAACGGGGTTGAGCCAATTATATTCAGAACAAAGAATTTCATCATTTCAGATCGCAAATCTGTGCCGACAAGACAGCCGTTTTCAAACGAGTTTTGAAATGGAACTTCATTTTGCACATTTCAGACTTTGATGAAGATAAGTTAATCCGAGGTTTGCACAGTCCAGATATCGACTCCTCTTTTACCTGAAGCATTTAACAGCGCTGATAGATCTCCCCATGAATATAAACACGAAACTCAGAGCAAACACGAATTACGTCTACTTCAGGTATCTGGGGATATAGGTTTCGTAGCCTGCGGGCATTGAGTGCTCATCAAATGCAGATGGCCTTAAGTGCAGTTGTTATTGACAGATGCCATTTTTGAAAAAAAAAAGAAAAAAAAAAAGCCTCTTCAAAGGTCGATCCTTGTGAAGTCCAAAGATTGCATTGCTACCTTTCTCACTGCTCCTTGCTTCCTTGCCTCTTCCTCCCAACATGTTTGTGATACCCGCAACCACTGAGGTCTGAGGAGGCAGCGAAGTGAGGACAGTGGCTTCAAGATGAGGCAGATCCCACCGGTGCAGGGCTATAGATAATCCACCGATGTAGATTAATTTTATTACATGCACAATCTCATGTCTCAAAATTATAGACATTTTGTAAATGTCTTGCAAATGTCAACAACAGTTGACATTTACAAGAAATCCTTGTAGATTTCATAGTGCTGAGTGTGGACCAAATGTCCAATATATAGAAGGGATAGAGAATATTACAAAAAGAGAAGGAATAAGGAATGTATAATGTTCAAAGAGCAAAACATACCACGTACCCATAAGAACTGCAAGAGGCAATGCTGCTTTGAGTGCAGGCAGCCAAGCCCCAAACACCCTATGAGGCTGCCTTGCTTAGCCACAGTCTAATAAAAACATGTGCTGTGCAATGTATAATAGAACTGTTTTATTGTTACTACTCCGATGGCATGGTGACCCCATGATGTATTACAGAGATGGTTGGAAATATGAACATAGCTACTGAAAACAGAGGATGGCCAAAATTAAAAAATCAATTCCTTCATGCATCGTTGTTGGCAGTTAGTTTTTTTCATTAGATGGTTGGCTGTTGGAAATGCTTTCACGTCATTTCCTTATATATAAGGCTATTGGATGAAAAGCATTCAAAAATATAAATACCTATTTTATCAAACAAATGCGTATCAAACCAGTGTTATACTTTGCTGTGCTCATAACAGTTCATAACAGCACTCAGTTCAGTAGTTAAAGTGGTAGAAGATTCTTGTTATTTATTTAGACTCCATCTTTGTCTCTCAGCCTCATCGCTGTGGTGTTTCACACTGCACTTCCCAGAGATCACCTGTCAATCAAACAGTGTGTCCAGTACTGTGACCTCTCCTTGGATTTTCTGGTGTTGAAATTTGAGTTTCTGTAGGTGGCGCAATTTTTCTTGCTTTTCTTTTGAGACTTGTTGCTGCAACTTTTATGCCTGTGTTTGGACTATGGTGATCTTTTATGTATGCATGCATCCTCTCAGTGAACTTCCTTCAATTGACACTGCTTATCATGCAGCCTTGAGGTTCATCACAAATTGTAAAGCCCTCATTCACCATTGTGCTTTGTAATCCTGGGTAGGTTGGCCTGCATGGGCCGCCCGTAGACATAGCCACTGCTATATTTATAATATATCAGGCAATGCGTGGTCTGCTTGCATCCTGTCTATGTTCTTATATCTTGCAGAAAAGAAATGGCTTCTATGGTTTACATTCTCGGGCCTCCTGCTGTCTGTCCCCAATGCCCGGACTAAGATGGGGAAAAGAGCTTTTATGTATTCTGCTCCTTCTGCCTGGAACAAAATGACTGAAAACTGAAGGAGCTCATCTTGCTACATACTGTCATTGTTTTTAACCTGGTTTAATTACATCTTTTTAATCTAAATGGGACTTCCGGGTTAAATAAAGCTTAATTTGAAAAAAAAAAAAGAAGCTCATGCTAACTACCCAGTTCTATGTATTACAAACAAACCGGAAACATGAAACGCAACACTGACAGCCAATGTCAAAGCTTTCATCAAATAGGTATAGGTGGATTCACTATGGTGTTATATTAGTTGGCGATAGAGAGTAGCAAAACAGACAGTTATTACCATGAAAATGTCACAGGTTATTACTTTGTAATCAAATGTACGTTGTTTTTTGAGAGCACCTCTCAATCAGCTTTTCATCAGATTGCTAAGCAAAGCTGGCAAAATGATTGAAAATAGTACTCTGTGTTGCATAAGTAGCCAGGCCAGAGTGAGTCATTATTAGGCCATTTAGCAGGCAGCCAACACATTTGGAAAACCTTGAAGAGCACTGAAAAGCAAAGCTTCCCTTCTTCCGTACACAAGGTAGTTAAATATTCAATTAACCGTTCTCCAAATACACATTATCAACCCCTATTACAAAATATTGTGCTATGGCTCTGGTTAATATTAGAGTAGGATTGGCCGGGAGGTAGCCAGCCAAAGTGCCCAGCCTAACTGCACGGCTTTGAAGTAGTCCTGATAAAATACAATCACTGTTCAGAATTAATAATAAGAGTTTCATTAAATAATTAATACAAACAGTTTATAATGCCTGACTCATGCCTGCAGAGTGGTGGGAAAAAACATTTCACCATTTGCAACAGTAAATTCATTATGTAGGTGTCAATGTTAGTAATATCTAGGCTGGTCTCTGATATGGTAATCATTCTGTACACTACATAATGTGTGATTGAGCCATAAAATGTAGGTCTAATGATCAAATCAGTAGCAGCTTCGGAAAAGAAATAACATAAAAGCAGTGCAATTATTTGTGCTAGGAAGTTTAGCTTCCCATACACATCAAATGCAAAAGCTTGCTCTCAGTCTACAACGTTACCCTGATCCCAGCAGAACAACGGCACATTGATTTCTCAATGCAGCCGTAAAGACACACTTCATTCTTTTCAAATTGTCTGCGCTGCGTTGTGTTGTAGCAGAGAGGAGACAGCGCGGCTCCATTTGCTACATCACAGGGAACGACATCAGTCTTCTGCTGATGCCTCCGCGTGGATTGTTACGAGGGGAACAATTTCCCCAAAAGGACTCATGCTGTTTTCCCATAAGGAAGATAATGGCTGCAAGCAAAACGCCAGGAATATTTCATTCCTGCAGCAGACAGCTGTGCTGCTTCCATACAGCCAGCCAGCCAGTCTGCCAGTTAGTCTGCCTGTAGCCTGAGACAGGTGGCATATCCCTTCAAGTCTGACTGCCACATCCGTGCAATGAAGCACTAAGTGTAATCCTTTTCTGGAGAAGGGTAGGGTTCTCTGTCATACTGCTCTGACTTCAGTCGCCGTGGGAATTAATCCCAAAAAAGGCACATAAATTGAGGCGAATGGAGACTTGGGCGTTTTCAATTTACCCTCTCATCTCAGGACGGACAGTAAAGCAAGAGTGTTTCTCCTAATGATCATTGGGAGGCTGTCAGTTTGATCAAGATTTCCAGTTATTCCTCTTTATTAAAATATTATTTAAACATGCCTTATTAGATAGTATACAGTGGAGAGTGGCAGGAAAGGTGGGAGAGAGAAGAGGATTTTTGGGTAAGGTCAAGAGTCTCATTCAGACCCAAGACACTACGATTACTATGCGGTATGTGTCTTTGCCAGCTGAGAAATCAGAGGTCCAATTACGGTGACCAGACAGCCAGCAAACTTTTGTGCTACATGTAGAATTTTAACATTGCTAAATGTTAAGCAACTAAATGGGAGCATCACTGAGAACATTGGCAGCCTCCACCTCTACGCTGCATTGGGTGGGAAATCTGCTGGATTGCTTTATGGCACAAAACTTTCAGAGTTTCTGGCAACGACGGATGGTGGAAGGAGAGAAAGGAAGATGGAGAAATCACTTCCAATGTGTTGATCCTCTTCAGTAAAGACAAAGACGCCATGGTTTGGGGGAAAATGTGGTTGAGAAATACTAACACTATGATGGTGTGAAATAGAGGTTACCAAACATCACAACACCATTTGTTTTCAGTAATTATACCAAGGTGTTACAATTCATTTGACAATGATGTAGTGATGTTTAAAACAGTACAGTTAGCACCTTTAAAGATCCAATGAAGCGCTATTTAGAGCATCGAAATAATCTGTGAGGTGATGCATTTCAGAATGAAACAGGTCCTTCGAGTGGGACTACTTGATAATTTCTGAACAGGAAATGGACATAGACCTGCAGGAAGCTACAGTTGTTTCAGTTTTGTTTCCTCCATCAATACGTAATTCATAATAATGAATTCAAAAACCCTTCTTGAGAACAACTTTCTACTCAACCTGGGTGTCCTATTTAGGTTATGGACAAATGTGAAGAGGCAACGACAGCCACCCATGTGCATGACACAACATATAGTTTGTTTGAACCCCTGGTTACTACAGGTAGAATTTGCCTGGATGCTGCAGTACCATTCAGGAGAACTACACAGACGAAGAGTAAATATAAATCACATGACATAAATTCTCTTAGCTAATCACGTCCGTAATCATGTGATTAGCACCTAATTGCAAATGAGGAAATGACAGCAAATAATTACGTTTATGTATCTGTCACCACCACCACCACACACACACACACACACACACACACACACACACACACACACACACACACACACACACACACACACACACAGAGACAAAGACAGCACGAGAGAGAGAGAGAGAGAGAATATTAGGCATTTTCTTCATTTTCATTATTTTACAAGCCAAAGAGGATT
>CABFOQ010037071.1:0-10990 GCA_900660455.1 Gephyroberyx darwinii | reverse complement strand
TGGACATTTTACTGGCAATCTCTAACTGCATTTGCATGAATCACTATACAGTGCATAATAGGCAATCAACCCAAGTTAAACCAAAAGTATTAATATGGGTATCAAGAAAATAAATGCATAGAGCATGATGGTTTAGTGCAATTTACTATAATCCACATACCTGTAATTACAGAATATGAGACAAGGGCAATGAACATCAACACAGTTTTCCCTCTGAGAATGCATAGCGTACAATTACATGAAACCCTTGTCTCACCCATGTCGCAAAGTCAGTAAATTGTCATATGGACATTCAACATTATCATAAAAGCCAAGATCTATGAACTTCAATCGCTATTCTACACTGAGACTGCAATCCTAAAACTTGACCTTACTTCAAAACTTTAAAAAAAGTAGAGGCTTCCAGTTTCTGCATTATAGTTATCTTACACTCATCTTTCACAATAAATGCTTTACAGCCTACATTCCACAAGTTAATCAAACTTAAAAGCGCGTCAGGGAGGTCATCTCATCTTGGCGCTGCATTCCCACAGGACTCGGACTACACCTCAAGCTGCCCCCTCTATGAACCCACTGAATGTTTGCACATGTATCTTTATATTATTGAATCAATTTCTCTGTAAATGATAACTGATTTAGATGTTGCTTTTGTCAGATAGGATTTATTTCAAAATTAAAAGTTCTGTAAACATAAAAAATACTGTAATAGCTGAACACATTTAGAACAATGAAAAAGACGTCAGGAACCAATGCGCTGCTCTTGTTCCTCATGGGAGAAACGAGACCAGTTTCAGGCAACAGCATTCATTCATTGGTCTGGCCTCTTGCAGAGGTTTTCAGGTACCTTCGCCTGTTGTTTCATGTCCTGGTTAGGACCTGCATTCAAGGCTACTTCCTCCATCAGCAGCCTCTGGAGAGTGTCCACGTGGTCTGTAGAGAAAAAAAAAGAAGAAATGAAGCCTTCCAGATGGCCTTAAAACATGGAAACGTGACCAAGAGAGGATGACGCGGTCACGACATGACCTGAATTGAACACTTCTTTGTTGAGCACGGTTAGATGCAAGCCTTTGCTACCTGGCAAAAAGAGGCAATGACCTCTGAAAGTTTGCATTGGTAAACATCAGACTCTAAAGATTGTATTTTCAGGATCACTTTCAGCATCTTTGCGTGAGGCATTTGGCTTCGTTAAGGCTTGGTTATCAAACGTAATACCTGGCTGGGGTAAATGAGAACCTGTGAGTTACTGGCACTACAAAAAGTAGTATTCCCAAATTGGCCATAAAATTAAGAAAGGAGGAGAGGGAAGCCGCTATGTAATGCAAAAACACACATTTATTTACAAAAGGGCTGCAAACAGTGGTATATCATTGGACCACTTAAAGGGCACATTTAACATTTAGTGAGGCTATCAGTAAGGCAGTCCGCTGAGGCAACGCGTTTCAAATGGCCAACAGCTGGAGAAGGTTGTCTTCAAACTGTCTATGTATGTCTTCAAAAAATGATATGAACCATTTTGAATTACCTGCACGAATGGCTCCTGAAATATGATCTGATCTTCATCAAAGGCATAACAATAGATGAACACAATGTGACTTAACAATTAACACACAAAAAATTTACTTTTACATGTTTTTATTGAACATATTGTTCAGACAGCCAAAGCTGGGAAAAGTATGTGAACCTCTAGGATAATGACTTCTATGAAAGGGGGGAGCTGAAGTCAGGTGATCCAATCAATGAGATGGCATTCAGGTGTGGGTTAGAGGTGTCCTGTCATATAAACCCCCCATAAAGTCTGGTTACCAGGAACCTAAGGTACCAGCTAAGGCTTTTCTATCTCTGAACTTTCAAATGTCTGTGTCCACAATAAGAAAAACACTGAAGAAGAGTGGTGTTCATGGAGGACACCAAGGAGGACACCACTGCTCTTCACTAGCCATCTCAAACTTGCCAAACATTGAAATGATGTGACCTGGAAATGAAATTTGGGCATACTGGTGCACCGAGGAATAATAGTCTTGGTGCAACTTTATTTGAATAACTTCTTTAGAGCGAGCATGGCAGCTCCTCTCCTGTTGTCCGTTCTGTTGTATTCAATCAAACACCAACCTGATTTAACTCAAAGCTGTTAAATGGCTAAAATGAAATCCCCTTATTGAGGCTTTCTCTCTCAAGACATGGTGTTCCCCGCAAGCACCGGCTGTTGGCCAGATGATAACTGACTCCTACCCCTTATCAAAACAAAACTTCTGTTCCTGTGTTCCATGTGTTGTTACACAGTAACTTTTTAGTTGTCAGAGAAATGTAAAATTGTCCAACACTCAGACATGTAGTGAACATCAGTGCATTACCCTGCTGTCCACATGACAGTGGGGACTTTCTATGATAGCGGGGTTGCTGAGATATTTGAGTTTAGAGGACAGAGAGCATGGAAGCCATGTCAACAACTGATGGTAAATATGATATATATTATAGTCAGAATTATGTGTGGTATGTGTGGTAGACTGGGGAGAAGGTGTGGGTGAGGCAGAGCCTGTCGGGACAAATTGCTACAGTGGCGCCCGATGGGGGGGTCGACAGACAGGGATATGACCGTGGTTCTCCAGGGGGATGAATATCCACAGTATGAAGGCATTCAATGTAAACACTTAGTGTTGATACATGTTTCTATTATTGCTCTCTAGATATAGAGTATCTACAGAACATAAAATTGCAATGTTTATACATTATTTTATCTTCCACTTATTTTGTCTTCCACTGAGGATAGCAATGGAAATAAGTCATTTATATAATGCCTTCTTGTACTATCCTCTGGGGTCAAATATGAGTTGTTGATGATGATGTGTGTGTGCTTCAGAAATTTCCTTTATTACTTCACTTCTTACTCACAATTTCAATACATTCCTCTAAATAATATCGTCATATTTCAGGACTCTGTCAACCTCTCCACCATGTTCAACTTCATAATCTGCAAAACTGCTGTTGTTTACACTTCCTACTTAGAGGGGTTTTTTTTTAAGTCGAAGGAAATGCTGATAAGGAAAATCAGTTTTTTTTAAGGCTAATTGGGTGGTTGGTGGTGGATATTAAACTCACACCATTGTTTGTGGTTTCTGACAAGAAGTGTGCTGTATGTGTGGTTTATGCAGCATTTTCTAAATCTGAGAATAAATGAGCGTATACATATTTAACAGGGGAGATTTCAACCGATAATATGGATTTTTCTCTCGAGGCATAGGTCACCACCACTAACTTTATTTATACAGGCTGGGAATAGCCAAAGTCTCTTAGTTTTGCTTTTATGGAAGCCTAAAAAAAAAAAAAGTAGCTGGGAGTTATTGACGAAACAAAACGGGCAGAGTAACTCCAATGTGTTTTTGATAAAGTGGTAATGGATTTAT
The DNA here is from genome assembly GCA_900660455.1 of Gephyroberyx darwinii. NCBI lineage: Eukaryota > Metazoa > Chordata > Actinopteri > Trachichthyiformes > Trachichthyidae > Gephyroberyx > Gephyroberyx darwinii. Next base: position 7,589 of record CABFOQ010037071.1, on the reverse strand, counting down.
TGCTCAGGCAGCAGATCGGGATCTGGGCGATTCAAGCCCAGCCTCCGTAAAACTACTCAGTTGTAATGGTTATCAGATATAAAGGAAACACTATAACAGAAAGGCAGAAAAAAATAGTAGTGACCGTATAGAAAAAAAACAACTTTTCACATCACTCCAAATATATGATAGATAAGTGGGCTTGTGATCCGGAAAGGTCACCGGTTCAAATTCCCAGACCAGCAGGGAAGACTTGGCTGAGTATGAAGCATTGCTTAAAAAAAGCATGCTTGCTTATCTACACATATTTGGATTTACAGATATGAATACAATTGTCTTGCAACAGTGATCGTGCAACATTCACCCGGTATAACAAATCAGAATAAAATCATATGTTTATTTGAAGCTACAAGTATGCAACTTGAGTGACAAATATACTTAATAAGTGCTGTTTTACCCTGTCCGATTTGAAATATGTCATTTTTTTTTACACATTTAAAGCAAAAAAACATCCTAAAATACTGTTAATCAAGCACATCATTCTTGATAAGCTATTTGGTTCTATGAAACCCCCCCGCATTGCTGTTTTAATGTGTGCTTTCACCCTTTTGTTTCTATTTCTTGACAATTGCCTTGGGGTGCAGTAGGTGGCACACACACAAGGTGTCACATGTGTACTGTATATTTGGCTTAAGTTTGAGGTAAAGATTAGCAAGTATATTTGAATGTTTACTGGTTCGCTGTCAGACCTTTACACTCTTGTCCAGAATAGCAATAGGAGTTACACAGAGAATATAATTAGTGAGCTCAACATAGCTGAAGGCATATAATCATGTATCAGCGAAATAAGTTGAAACAACAACCCATTTTATAACAGTATTTTAGGTCCTCTATCCTTACAAGACAGTAAATGTTTTATTAAACATTCAATGTAAAGCCCTTATAAATGATTATATTGTGATATCAGTAACAACTGTTCTTATAATAACACTTGAAAGCAAATTATGTCAGAATAATAATCTTTAGGCAAGCATCGAATCATTGAAGATAAGTGAGATAATAAGCAGCATGATTTTTAAAGATATAGCAAACTTAAGTCCAACAAGTCGTCACACATCTCAGTATGGTTTCAGAATCAACAGATATAGATGATCAAATAACAGCCAATCAGGAAAGGGGAAGGGGCTTAAATGACATCACCAATCAATTGGAAAATCACCCCTGAGTTTGACAAGCCTTCACTCATGTCCATGTGACTTTGGGATCAATAGAAAATCAATAGGAAACTGTCTCCTGAGTCCGACAAGCCACCACTCATGCCAATGTAACTTTGGGATCAACCGATATAAACCATTAAACATCTCATTGCAATTTGGCGATCGACAGAGACAGATGCTCAAAATAAAGCTAATCAGAAAAGTGGGAGAGGCTTAAATGATCAATCAATAGGAAACTCTCTCCCAAGTCTGACAAGCCATCACTCATGTCAATGTGAGTTCAGGATCAATAGATGGATTGGATGAAAACCAACACTTAAAAACCCCCTCTGGGGGTTGTCAAAAGGCATTCTGGGAAATCATGGGAAATCACTAAATAAAGCATCACAAAAAAACTCCTTTCTCCTACTCTCACATATTGACGATATCTAACAGTGTAACAGCATCCATGGGTTTGGGTGGACTATTCCTTTAGGTATAATGTAATACACAACTTTCAAGACAAGTACATGTGTACTAGTTTGGCATTTTCATTTAGAATGTGTTTTGTAAAAGGACCTTATACCAGTGCTAATAAGCTGCGGGAGTTCAGCTTTTTAACATTAATTAAAATGATCTAAATGGGCTATGGGCATCCTGTCATAGGTGTTTAACATGCTAAATGGTAAATTGAATGCTATGAGAGCACTGATAATGGTGCAGAGATACTAGAGAGGTGCGTGTGTGATAGATGCACAATGGCAACCTCTATCAGTGTCCTAGGCCGCACAGGAAACGGCACACGACTACTCTCACAAACACAGGAGATTTCTATTTGTTGAACTGTGATGAAGGAAAGGAAGCAGAGGTCCAGGAGTTGAAAATGTGTGTTGGGGGGGAAAAAGCAAGTTGAAAAAAGCAATAACCCTGCACTGCTGCGGTAGTCAGGGTAGAACATTCCTTTTTGACAGTGTTGTGACTTTTGAGGATCAGGTTAAAGTATTAATCCATGACATTTTCATATTAATAACTGTCTGTTATGGTACTCTCTATTACCGAATAATATAAGGCTATAGTGATCCAACCTATACCCAGTTGCCTTTACATTTGCTGTTCTGGGAGGTCTTTCTCATGAAAAGTCATATATTTCTTATGCTTCATATGTGAAGCACTTTGTAAATAAGCGCTACATAAACAAATTTTGTTATTTGATAGACTTTTCTATATTTTGTATGCAGCATGTGTGCTCTCTAAGGGATTCGCTGAATATGGCTTTTACCCTCTGTACTTGCAGCAGGCTGTAAACTCTTGCTGGTCTCCAGTAAACGTGGTTCCTCTTTCTCCACATCTGTCTCCATTTATAGTTTTAGTAATAGTCAAGTTAGGTGAACCCAATAGCTCAGTTACACTCAGTGGCAGCAGTTTTTGCTGTTTTTATCAACAGTACACACTGAGGATGGGCTTGGAGAAAGTTTCTAGTGGAATTCTCTGGAAAAACAATTTAAAAATAATAATACAGCCCGGGGAAGGGTAGAGATTGTGTTCCCGACGTCATGGTTAGAATTGACTTGCCACCCCCTTTTTGGTGGTAAGGGCAACCAAAGCTTCCATAGCTGTGCAAGACGATTCAAAGGGGCCGCCAGAGTTCTCACTGAAGATGATGGAGGTGACTATAATTACAAACTAGTGAGGATTCTACCTACCCATTTGAACAATGCAGCTTTCCTTTCCTTATGTTCAGGCAGATTATGCATTAAAGAGACTGAAGGAGGCAAGAGGCTTTTGGACAAAAACAGTTGATGGATCGTTTCAGAGCCAGCCTCTCAGCATGCCCTCGGGCTCCACAGGAAAGCTTAGAGGTCTATCCTGCTGTGATTAGCAAACTAGTTCAGGAAGCTTTTCCAGACTGGAAATAGAGCACAAACGGAGGAGAATGTTTAGAGAAAATTCGGATGTTGCTCTGAGAGCCAAGTGCCATGAGTAGGGGTCAATGGACCTGGACGAGAGGCTGATCATTGCTGGATGGTGTGAGAATGCAATGGAAGCTGTTAAAGTGGACTGTAAGCACATACACCAGCTACCCCATGGCTGTGAATGGGGCAGTGGCAATGGTTCAGTCTGTTTCAGATTCCAATAGCCTATATAAGGCTGTTGACAAGTTATCAGAGGAGATGCGAATCATGAGAATGGAGAGGAAACAAATTGCTGAGGAGAATACCAGAGACTAAAGTCTAATATCTGGCAAGCTGATGGCATTTTTTTGTAACCTGTTTTTTTAGGACCCTAATGGTGTCTCGTTAAGAATCAGGTTTCAGGTTAGTGGATGAATTTTTAGATAATTTAGCATGTTATGTTTATTGAATTGAATGCAAGATTTGGAAAGAGCAAACTCAGCAATCATCCCTACAATCTTTTTACAGTCAGCTGGGCGATGAGTAGAAGTTGAAGCCGGAAGTGCAACTGGAGGGCTTCACATGCATAATGTACAGTCAAGCACGTGAGGCATCAGTCAACCTGGTCAGGAGCAAGATGCTCAAGAAGATTGTGGGAGAAGACGAGACCCTCAGCAGCAAGTCGAGAGTCGACTTTGCTTGCCTGTCCCCCTGACTCACTCATTCCCCACATCCAGCGGGTGAACTATAGAGTGGCCTGTTACAAGTGGGAAGCTGAGCTGATCTTCTGGAGCCCTAAACCATATGACGAGGGTCAGGGGTGGGAGAAGACAGAGGGAGGGATTTTGGAGCCTGTCTGGTCTTGGTCTTGTGGACCAATTCTGCCTCATCTCTCACTGACCTGTTGGCTGCTGGTGTTGTCAGTGATGATGATGAGGGGGAAGAGGATGAGGTGGAGCTTGATGATGAGATGGATGACGATGATGATCAGTGAAACAGGGGGCTTTGATGACTTTTGATTTAAATTTGCTAGTATTATCAGATTGCCATCCATTTAATAACCTTGCAATTGATATAAGAGAATAAACTAGTTTCATTTGGCTATTGCAGGAACAGAATAGCAAAAGTTATATTGTTATGAGCCTAAAATTTGTTATTTGCCTGTTTTTCACCAATAAAGAGTGGTTGTACCATGTCAATGACCTTTCCATTTGATTCTTGGTGTCAAAATTATATGAAAAAGTGGGTTAATTTGTTTTTGTATGTTGTCTGGTTCAGTTCGGCGTTTTTTGCCACTCGTGTGGACATCAATTCAAGATGGCTGCCAAATAAACCCCATGGGCCATTATTTGACCTTGGCAACATGAAACATTCTTAACTAGACACCATTATGACCCTAAAAAAAATGCCATGCGTTTACATGGGAACCTATTTCTCCTGCTGGACTACATGGTTTTCGTTCACCGTCAGGTGCCACTGTCAATGCAACTGCAGAGAGCCGTGTTGCCAGTCACGTGATCTCCAGCAGCCACAGAAAGGAAGCACCTTGATGATGGTCTTATGACCATATAGCAGGACGCAGTCAGTCCTACACAACCAGTTCACCAGGAAGGCCCCAGCCCTGAGAGGCACCCAGGCCACGTTGTTGTTGTTTCTGTTCTGCGCAGGTCAGTTTTCCAGGGATCATAGTTCTGAGGAGCTGGCAGTGGTAATATTGTTGCCCCACCACTATGCCTAGTTGGCGCCGGTTTGGCCAGAAGGTGCTGCAGGTTACCTTGAAAGTAGTCATAGAGTCATTCCACCCGGACAGGGCTGTGAAGATTGTGAAGGCTTGCATTGCCCTCCACAATTATCTTGCACACAGTCGATGCTCTCTCCTGCAGATGTGCTCTCTTCTGGTCAATCCTCTCTAACCTTTTGAGGATGGCATCTTCTGTGGTCCGCTTCCTCCTCTTTGGCTCCTGCATCCCAGATGGACTGCTGGGTCCTGAGCTAGGTGGGTATGGTGAGGGGGGGTAAGGTGACAGGAGATGGGGACGAGAGGGCATATCAGGTGTAGGTGGAGGACAACTTGAGGGAAACCGACACTCTGCAGTGAATGTGCAGTGTTGTGAGGTCTGTGGTGATAAAGATGTAGCACTGGATGGAGCTGAAGAACTTACAGATCACAGGGGCTACCCATGCCATTCTACTAGGAGTATATCTACATCATGGGTGGCCTTGAAGGTAGTGCCTCTAAAAGAAATTTGCGCTGCTGCTACTTGGGCTTCGCCATGCACCTTTGCACATTTGCACAGCGTCTTACCAGTGCCTTTGGCAGCTTAGTATTGAAAGCACTTTCTCGTGACCCTGTGGGTATGAGTCATCCAGTGCTAAAGCACTGTCTCTGGCAGTTTCATACTGAGGACGCGTCATCCCAGGTCACAGGTGACTTTGTTGGTATGGAAATACTGCAGTATAAATGCCCTTCAGCTCTTAAAATATGGTCTGATAATCAGTCATACAAATAGATAAACACAGAAACCTTTTCTCATAACTGTTTAAATTAGTATGGCTAGTTTGAACTTGGAAGATCAGCTAGGCTAACTAGCTAACCTATGTCACTAGATTGCATTTTTCAGTTAGGAGCAAGAGTGCTGGTCTTCATAACATTAGCTACTATCTCCTCTCTTACCGCTCGCCTTTTGCAGTGGGCTTCAGTGTAACGTTACTTAGCCAGAAAAACTGTAGTTCTTTGGCTCCGCCCCTTTGAGGTTTAAACTAATGAGATTATTCCTGCGTCCAGAGCAGCTCTGCCTCCGAGAAACATTTGAATAACTTAAACTCCAATTTGTTATAGGGGCAAAAGTCTGATGATGTCATTCACATTCACAGAGTGTACAGAGTGTATGTAGCCAGGGTGTCCAGAGATATGGACACATTGGTTTATAGCAGTTCCAAGTTAATGTGGATGTTAAAGCTTAAACACACTATTTATCTGTGGAGCATCTCCAGGTTTTCTGTCTTGATGGCATTGCAGATAACAAACCTTGGCTGTCTGCTTTGTGAGAGCTGTTGATGTCCACAAATTTGGACTCGACAGTCGAAGATCACAGGAATAACATTCTGTAGGTGAACTCTGCTTTCAGGTGAACTTTTGCTTTGAGATAGGAACATTGCCAATGCACCACGGGGTGGAATTCGATAGTTCTGCTAGGGTATGCTTTTGATTTCATCCTGCACCATGCGGGGAGAACTGTGATAGCCCAACATTTTTATGTGAAAACCGTCCCATTGGTCAAATGGGTTTGTTTTGATTCTCCAATGAAAGTATCAGCTTCATTTTCTGATTGATATTCTAAAAAATATGACAAATCATGTGCTGTCTTCCAACAATAATTATTTGCAGAGATTTACAGCTGCATGACAGTGAATGTTCAACATAATATACATTGGACGTATAGCTATAGCTTCCAATTTGTAATAATAATTTAATACATATAGTGCATGATAGCCAAATATCGGACATAACTGAGCTTAATCTGTCTAGGAAAATAGCCTAGAGATTCAGTGCTGTTGATTCTGAGCAAGCTTCTTCCCTCTGCAGTGGAAGGAATACTTTCACCCCCTTTTAACATAAATACAGCCAGTTATCAGGGGCTGGAATTTAAAAACATTTCTGTCAGCTGCCAAATAAGTTGGCGTCTGAACAACGGCATGCCCTAACATGCGGTGATACCCTCTAAGCTGAGAAACAAGGCCATGTGCCACCTCTACTTCCTCATTATAAGCCCACGGGGAGGCTATGTCGTCACTTATCGAGATAATGTGACAACCCAGAACAAAGAGCCAGGTAAACAAAGGCTGAGCTTCAAAAACACGAATGCTTATTCGCTAGGGAGGGCGGGCGTGGGAGGGAGGGAAGGAGAGAGAGAGAGAGACACAGGGAGAGAAGTCCTGCAGAGAAATGAGAGTGTGTGGTGTTGTGTTTTCAGAGTAATGTTGAAAGGTATAGACAATCAGATTGGAGTATCGGCAATTCATCTTGCAGATTTTGCCTTCAGTAGCAAGGTCGCTGCAAATCATCCTGAGTAAAGGAGCCATCCATAATCAGTTTGTGCATGACAGCAAAATCAATAGTGTAAGAAGTACTGTTAATTATGACTGAGGCTTTAATAACTACGTAAATACGTAAAGCCATGGAAACGCCATGAACGGAGACAATTTACAGTCATGCACCGCCTGCTAAAAATCACCCATCATTACATTACAAAAAGTAATCACTTGACCAATTAAGCTAATTAAGGTGTTATTTGTAGAACAGTTTCGGTGATTGCCACCAGGACGCCTGTGTGGCTGTCCATGATGCCCGGTGGGGGTGGTTGTTCACTACCATGGATGTTAATGTAAAGTAAAGACTTTCCTTTGATGTTTAATTTAATGTCCCTGCATTTCATCTGAGTTAATACCTATACTGCCAAATTGGCAAATGATAATTCATGAGAATATATATATCCCTGAGGCAATATGAGAGGGTTGGGGG
>CABFOQ010037068.1:7243-18800 GCA_900660455.1 Gephyroberyx darwinii | reverse complement strand
CAAAATGTGGAAAACTTGAAAGAGTCTGAAAACTTTCTGTATGCACTCTATCTAACCTGTCTGTCTGTCTAACCTGTCTGTCTATCACTCTAACCTGTCTGTCTGTCTAACCTATCTGACTGTCTAGCCTGTCTGTCTATCACTCTAACCTGTCTGTCTGTCTAACCTGTCTGTCTAACCTGTCTGTCTGTCTAACCTAGCTAACTCTGTCTGTCTATCACTCTAACCTGTCTGTCTGTCTAACCTAGCTAACCTGTCTGTCTATCATTCTAACCTGTCTGTCTGTCTAACCTAGCTAACCTGTCTGTCTATCATTCTAACCTGTCTGTCTGTCTAACCTATCTAATCTGTCTGTCTAACCTATCTAACCTGTCTATCACTCTAACGTCTGTAGATCTGTCCTGCTCTGAACCATGCTGCTCTGGTCCATATCAACTCCATGTTGGAGACTATTCCAGTGAGGGCGGAGGTGGACAATTATATTGGTATCGACTATTCTCTTCTCAGTGACCCCGTTGTGACATCCAGGAGCCTTGATATGGACTTCAGAGTGAGTTATATTATATTATACTATACTATATTACATTACATTACATTACATTACATTACATTACATTATATTATATTTTATTGCGCCTGTCTATCTTTGTCTCAGGGCATGTTCTTTGAGCTGGGTGATGTGAACAGTACTCTAGTGAACTATGCAGTAGATCCGGTCATCAGAGAATATGACAGGATGGTGTACCTGGCGCTCTCTGAGTTCTTCTTTGACAGCGGGATGTACTCTTACTTCAAGGCAGGAATCTTCCAGACGCTCATCGCCAATGAGAGGGTGAGAACCACTACAAAGCAAATCCACCAAAAAGCACCATGAACTACCAAAAACCTCCATGAACCACCATGAACAATAACAAAACCACCACAAGCTATCAAAAACCTTGTGTGTTTCTGAGAAATGCTGCTGCCAGAAGATGAATATTTCTAGAAAGGTCACAGGTCCTGGCTATGTTGTTCTTAGTGACCTTAGGTTGTCTCATTCCAATATCGTTGGTGTTGGCCTGTACTATGTTGTTGCTATGTTGGGTGCCTCTTCCTTAACCTTATGTCTGATCCTGTGGTAAATTGGCTTCTATGTCGGTAGTTCTAGCACCGGGTACACAGAAAACCTTGGCCAGCATCTCAAACCATAAGCCACCACCATGAACTGCCAAATACCACCAAAAAATCAATCACCTGGGATCAATGAGGGATAGGAAATTAACTAACTAATTAATTAATTGTTTTCACTATTTTAGCAGCTATCTAGATGTTTAGAATAGAATAGGATGGTGGTTGGTGGACTAGAGTAATTTATCAGCCTGTCTGTCCTTAATGGTCTGTTTCCTCCTCTCCTCTGTCTGTTCAGATGCCTAAAGACCTGGAGATGTTGCTGAGGACCACCTACTTTGGAACTATCATGCTGCTGGTGAACACATAGAAACACAATACAAAAATACATGGCAACCCTGGGAGCAAGAGATGTCAGTTTCATCATGAAATAAGAAGCCAAGATGAGCACAAAAAATCTGTTTTATTAAATAGTGAGGCTCTTGTTGCCGACCACCTGGCCAACAACATTGAATCGGTAGACTCTTCTCCACAACTGCCCACGTCTTTGGGAGATTGGCAGGTTGAATCAGCTCTGGTGCCAATTCCTAATCACAGTCTAAGTCCAAGTCCCAATTGGCTGTAACTGCTAGACTGGGAAATAGATTCCCTGTGACACTTCACCTAGTTCAAGTTCAAGTTCAAGTCATTTATTATCAAATGTGCAGCATCACTTACAGTCATACTGTAAAATGAAATGTTTTGGACGGGGGCGGCTGTGGCTTAGGAGGTAGAGCGGGTCGGCCTCTATTTGGAAGATCAGCGGTTCGATCCCCGGCTCCTCCAGTCTGCATGTCGAAGTGTCCTTGGGCAAGATACTGAACCCCCGAAACTGCGTCTTCGGTGTGTGAATGCGTATGAATGCTTAGTCTCCCCTGATGTGCAGGTTGGTACCTTACATGGTAGCCCCTGCCATCAGTGTATGAATGTGTGTGAAAGGGGTAAATGAGAGTGTATTGTAAAGTGCTTTGAGTGGTTGAAAAGACTAGAAAGGCTATATAAGTACAGGACATTTACATTCCAACATGGTAAGATTCCAAGATAAAATAAAAGTAGCAATGGAACAGGTTAAGGGCTAAACTAGAATAGAAAGAGAATGTATGGATATGCGAGCAGCAGGTTTGGTAAACATGAATGATCTAGAGATACAGATGTGCAGATATAAAGTGCATGTGCATATAAGTGATATGTGATCACTTTAAAAGTGATCAGTAAAATGTTAAAATCAATTCAAAGCCTAACTAGCTGCTTGGGTGACCAGGTGGATGCAAGGACCAGTGTTCTGTTTGCATGGGTTTCATGCTGGGTTCATGCTGGTTTCATGCTGGGTTCATGCTGGCTTCATGCTGGGTTCATGCTGGCTTCATGCTGGGTTCATGATATACTAACACAACAGAAAGCAGATGATCATGGAAATATTTCTGACATGAAAACATGCAATTTTGGATATTGCCTCAAAGATCATTTGTTATTGATGGAACTCCTAGATGTCCATTGTATTCATAGCAATATCAATACTTAGAATAAAAACTCTGATCAAGGGGCAGCTGTGGCTCAGGAGGTCGAGCGGGTCGTCCTCTAATCAGAAGGTTAGCGGTTTGATCCTCGGCTCCTCCTGTCCACATGTCGAAGTGTCCTTGGGCAAAATGCTGAACCCCAAATTGCTCCCGATGGTCAGGCCAGCACCTTGCATGGTAGCTCACTGCCATCGGTGTGTGAGTGTGTGTGTGAATGGGCGAATGAGAGGCATACATTGTAAAGCGCTTTAGATAAAAGTGCTATATAAATGCAGCCCATTTACCATCAAAGGTTGTGATTGTTCTGCTGCCATTGTTGGTCATGGAAATGGCCCATTTTCCACATAATTTAGTTAGGTAGTTATACTAAACTTATATACTATAAAGTGTTGCTATAGAAGGAACATATGACTAAAATAGCCAGTAGCTATCTCCAAAATTGAAAACCCCAAATTGAAGCTGACAGCTAAAGATGGTCTTCATTTCATACATTAAAATTAATGGTGTCTCACGCCACTCATGATTACCCTTTGATTTCTTGAACACTTTACTTGAATTAAAGCGGTCAAGGATATTAAATTGGATTTTCTTGTGTCTCAGATCTGATTGACAGCAGTTTCCTCACTGCTTTAGGTTTTGCTGCAGTCTAGCTGCTTTTTATTAGTAGTAGTAGTAGTAGTAGCAAATGTGTAAACCAGTGGTCCTCAAATCGGCGTCCAGAGTACTGCTGGTTTTCTATCCTGCCAGGTAGTTTTCATTCTAGCTGTCTAATCAGGGATCGATTGAGACCTGGGATGCCAGGTGAATGCAGTTAACTTGCTTGATGCAGGTGTGATGTATTGTGCTGTTGTCATGGGTAGTGGTCAGAGTAGAGGATCCCGCCCTCCTAGGAGGAGCTCTAGGAACTGAGGCGCATGAGCAATGATTCTGTGCACCTGTGGACCAGCCTATTTAAACCCTTCTCTCATTTCTCATTTCTTGTTCTTGATTACTACCTGGATGACACAGCCACTCTGTTTGCTTTTGTTTTGTTTTCCCAGCTTGTGTCTGGCAGTTCTTTGTTGCACTTAATGAGCATTGGATTTTTGACTTTTCCCAAGTCAAGTCTTTTTTCCTTCAACTGCCTGCCTCTGTGTGCTTCTGCTCTTGGGCCCTAGCCACTGGCCCTCATGACAGCAAGACCAAGCCCTGCTTGCAGAACGGCTGTGTCATCCAGGTAGTAATCTCTAGACCAAGCACTGAAATGAGAGAAGGGTTTAAATAGGCTGGTCCACAGGTGCACAGAATCATAAACAACCATATTACAGACAATCAGCTATAACAAAGGGAAGACCTGCACTGCTGACTCCATTGAGGTTCAGGCTCTCTAAAGCCTGCTCAGCAAAAGTCAGAAAACAATTGGACTCCAAACAAAGTAACAATAAAGCAAAAACAAGTTATCAGTGAAATGCACATTTATAAAACCACAGTTCTGATGAAAGCTCTGGGCTCCTATAGCATCACCCTACTGCCGGAGGAAAGAAACTGAAACTCAGCATGGAGTACAGACAGTACAGAGGACCTGAAACGACTGCCCTGGCCCGCCTGGGGACGGCCTGTCCAAAAATGGACTGTAGAGAAGCATGACCTTCATGGCGCTCTGAACCAGACAGGCAAGCTTAGGTTTCATTATGACCGTCAGATTGCCAAACCAGGCACAGATCCCATATCCTGAACTGCTTTATGCCACACTGTGGTAAAATGAGTTGCTAACTTTTTGGTCAGCTCCAGACAGCCTGAACCCATGCGTAATGTAAAGGTGTTGTTTGGCTCTCAAACGCACGCCGTATACCCGGATGATCCAGCCAGTGTATATACCCAAATACTTACGTGACAGAACCTGATGACCTTTTTCTGCAACGGTGTGGTCTGAAGAACCGGGCCTTGATGTGCCTGAGAGTGAGATGCATGATGCTGAAGGATGGCATCAATACCATATGTATATTGTGTGCAAAATAGTATGGGTCTAGTTGTGAATCTACCCCTGACTTGAGCTCACCATGATCTTTTCCAGGCTCTTTCATACAGATGGTTTGTGGTTTGTCTATATTGGGCCAATTTTGGCATTTTATTAAACATTGGATATTAGCCACGGATATTATCGGATATCGAATAAGTTTTCCACTGCTGATATAATGGAGGTTAGTCCCTGACCACAGCGACATAAAAAGTGTCTGCAAAACTTGCAGTGAAATTTTATTTTTGTTGCACATTTTTGTAAAGATTGTAGAAGAATATCAGCACAAAATATTGGCTATCAGCAACTTCAATACAAAAATATCGGTATCTTCAAAAACCCATATCGGTCGAACCCTGGTTTTCACTTTCCTTTCCCATTCCCTTTTTGGGGACTGGAGTGATAATGACCTTTGTTCACAGTATTAGTATGCTGTGGGAGTGCACAGACCTCGGGGATACTGGGGCCCAAGCTGGCGTGAGCTCCTGTGTACGTCACAAGCAGGACGGCAGAAGCATCCATCCAGCCCTGCTGCCTTATTATCCATCCAGCCCTGCTGCCTTATTAGTGCCTGTGACCCGTCTAGGTGTCATTTCTAATCTGGTATCAGCGATTTCAGCAGCATTACTGTTAAACACTCAGAGCAGAGAAATCTCGTGAGCCTTATCTTCTTCGCCAGTGAGAGAGAACCAATGCATGACTGCAATGTCATTTAAGTGTAAGTGGACCAGTCACATGTCCCGCTGCCTTGCTATCACGGGCTCAACCAGCAGTGCAGCTCCACTAATGGAGGCATTGAATGGGTCATTCCCAATAGTCCAATGGTGTTCCATGCACGGCTGCCTCCCTGTTTAAGACTAAGGTTAATCCATAGGCTGACACACAATGGGATTGTCGCTCTGATTTTAGCTGTGGTTGATTGGTGCCATTGGGAATTGTTCACATGTATACAGAGTTCCTAGTTCATACCTGCTTTGTTCCTGGTGCTGATGCAACATTGGCACCCTAAGGTCTTCGCCGGGCTTTAAGAAAGGATCTCTAATCCAGTGTTCCTTTTGGAGCTACTTCTCATGGTTTTGAATTGGGTAACGCAAAAGTACTCTAGTAAGTTACTTTAATCATGAGTATCTTTGTAACGTGACTACTATTTATGGTAAATAATGAAGTAAAATAACTAACTACTTTCCCCAATACTGGTGACAACTTCTCACCTGTGGCAAAAATATTGCTTGCTTTATGATTGTGATGGGAACATTTAGAAGGAACTGTGCCTTATGACCTTTTGTCACGATGATATAAGTACTGTAGGAATCTATGCTTATTTGCTAAATGCTGTAGGAAGTATATGTATGTTACAACAATGGGGCACTCACTGTGGGAAGACCCCAAGTGAATTATGTGTCTGTCCCAGTTGGGGTACACCAAGTGCTACCCCAGAGAATATGGTATGCTTACTTCCTGGCATCGGAGGAAGATGTATAGCCATATGGACTCTGGGCTCCATGGGAAAAGTTATCTTGTAACCACCCACACACGCCTTGGAATTGTTGTTTCACTGTATAAAAACTCTGCATTTCTGTACCTCAGAGAACTGCGCTTCATCACTGAGGTGTACTTCTCCCATGCTGCATGAAATAAAGAATTGATTCATGGCATCTATACTGATTAATTCTTCTGAGACTCAGCGACTCTCTTTCAGATAGAAGAATTTCCCCGACACACCCCATCACCCATGAACTTTGCTATTGCTTTACACTTAGTAACATGAAAGTTCAAACCAGGACTTGTTAGAAATAGAGGTGCAGATTTGTGCTCCCTCATCATGTTGGGAAAATGAAACCGTCCAAACAGGGTAAAGCAGTTCTCTGTATGATCTGGACACAGGTAGTCTGAGATAGTGACCTTCCTCTCCTCAACGCCTGGACTGGTTCCGATGGAGCTGTTCCAAGCATTTGGTTCACAATTGAAAAGGAGAGCGAGGACAAAATGCTCACTGGTCATGAACAGGTATAAATTGAGCAATATTAAAAAGCAATCTCAGACATCAAGGATGGATAATTTCAAACTTTAGAGTGTCATGACAGATATACGGAGCGGTGGGAAATGAAAACATCTTAACTCAGCAACTTTCTCGGCCTCTTCGCCATTTCCTCTAGCTCATTAGTCTTCGCTTTTGGACTGGAAATAATTTAACGTGCTCTTTCAGAGAAAAACAAGCGTGATGTACTCAGACCTCTGATGCATTAGTGCTGTTTGGGAGAGCGGCGAGTTACCGTATAATATAAAAATCCTCAGGCTTGAGGTGGGACGGGACATGCGCGTAATTATGGCAATTGGTCTTCCTGGCAAGGCAAAACTCAAAGATCATTAACTTGTTTGACGGACTCTTCAATAAATTACTGTGTTGCTGAAATTCAAAATGACGTCTTCTCAATAGTATGTTGGGATCGTCCCAAGTGGAGTGGGTCTAATTGATTTGGAGCTAAATCAGGGACAAAACACCACGTCCAAATGAATATTGGAATTTATGGATTATTTGCTGAAGCCTGAAAGGCCCAAAGTAGGTCAAGACCAGACATATGGAGGAAGAGATTGGGGAACTGCAAATCCAACCCCAACCCAAATCGAATTAGGAAATACACTTATCCCAATTGTAAGATAGGCTGTATATAAGCAATAAGCTGTATATGCCTGTGATTCAAATAACAGCTCATTACAGCTCATTACAGCAGTTTCATATATTCTAAAACAAATAACACACAACTTTATGAACTTTACCACTTTGTGCCAGGCGTATGATGGCAGCGCTGTGAAGTGTGCCTCAAACCTCGCAGTGGGTGGCACAATCGGGAACCCCAGGAAGTCTTGTCAAGCTCCGCAACACAATTATCGCTCATCCATCTTTAATATCTCATCCATCTACTCCATCTCCACTGACAGAGAGGTACTCACCTTCTAATTATTATCACAGCTGGCGTCCAAATTGGAGGAAACAGATCTTTTACCCTGCAAAAATGACTGATGAGGAAATGGACAAAGATGAGAAAACAGTGTATTCTGATATGTTTTTTTCCACTCCAAAGGCATTGGCCACCTTACGTGAAAGGTGCTTCAGTGGTTAACATGAGCATCAGCTTGAGTGAACTTTGAAATCTTACCTGTCCTTTGTCAGATTTGTCTGTTCCAAGTTGTCAGTTCCTTAATCAGATCTCAGACGAGGCAAGATGCACGCTTTGGGGTTTCCCTCCATCCACACCTACTGCAGGAGAAATGGAGGTTAGTCCGGTACAGGGGTCTTAGTTTGCGACCTGACCCGACACTGTTTATTTGACATCCTGTTCGTAGTCGAGGTTCAATTACCTTAAACCATTTCCGAACCATTTTGTGTTTCTTACATCACACATTCAAGAGTCAACTTTTCTAAGACGTTCTTATTCAGGAGTGGAGAATTGGCCACTCGTTGTGCTGTGGGAGTGAGGCAAGTGTAAAAGAGTCGGTCCTTTAATTTGGACCCTGTCGAAGAAACTTCCTTTAGATTAAAAGTGCCACTGGATAAGATCCCTAAGGCATGAGTGCCCAGGACTCATCAAACGAATTAGGAGGTGTATATAAAGACCAAGGGCTTTGGCTAAACACCACTCTGAATTAACTGCATGGCAAAGTAACTTCACGTGGCTAAAAATAGGCCAGTTGGCCACAGTGGATTGTCATTTGCATTAAGCACGTATCTTTCTTGAGCAAAGATGAGTTGAAGTTGTCAAACGCAGTTGCCATGTGGTAATTTGTCACTGAGTGATGCGTCTGTGCCTCCAGGGAGCAAAAACTAGTGCTTATCTATTGAGAATATGCTGAGATATTGATGAGCCCACCCCCATCAGACCTGGGAGGGTGACCTTAAAATCACTCAAGCAGCATTAGTCACTCAGGCTGCACTTAGGTATTCTCCATTTAATCAAGGCTATCAAAATGAGGCGCTCTTTAAATAGGGCAATTTGTAGGCATTGCTGAATGAGTCGAAACAACTGCCAAGCGAAAACCGAAGCACAGCAAATTATGAAGGTGGCGTTATCGATGGCAGTTTTATTGAGGTTATGGTATGGTCCAGTGTAATCAATCTCAATACAATATTCTTTTGCACTCTTCAAACCAATTCAAACATCTGCAGGACAACATGACCAAAGCAAATCAAATCTACACCATAATATGCATTCCAGATATTGAGGGATTGTATGCACCTCAAAAACACATCGGCATCAAGCTAAAAGCTAGGCTGTTTTTCTTAGTTCTATAAATTATTATTTTATATTATCAAAAACTGCACTTTTATCAAACGTTTTCTGATGAGTAAAGTAAATTGAATGAATTAAGTGCATTGTAAATTGACCCTGATTTCATGGTGTGTGGTCACATCTTGGTCCGACAGTGTGGGCTGCTGTTTCCTGTGGACCCTGAGCTTCAGCCGTTTGAGTTAACAGATAAAAGACCATCAATACACACCAGCAGTGGAACACCAGCAATGAGGTGCATCTCATTTTCTCGTTTGTATACTGTAATTTATCTGAACAGAAGAAAAGTCGCAGCGCAAGCAAAGTAATCATAGTAGATGAATAGACATACAGAAGCACTGGAAAGTGTCACTTTTTATTGGAATCACCCGCACAGGGAAAAAAAAGCTGAGTTCAGCAAGAACACTTTCCACAGTAGCACCATCCACTCAGCGTACCTTGGCTTGGTACCACATGGGGGATTTACAGTATTGAGGTCATATTCAGAAGCATGACACTTTGTCTTTTATTTATTTATTTATTTTTGCCTACGTTTTTCACAAAGATCGGACTGGCTCCATGTAATTCCAGCGGGACTTCTCCTTGTAAATAAAAGATCACAAAATAAATGGAAAAAATACAAAAAAAACGAACACAACTAGACAATGTCTCCAACATTTTATGCCAAAGATTGTTGACGGGTAAGATATCAAACCATGGACCATGTAGTGTATTCACTAGTGGTCACGGTAACGTGCAGGAAATAGATAAGCAGACTGCAAATCTATCTGCCCAACTTCAAGTTGTGCGTGTTTGACTGTTGTCATGTACTTGTAGTAGTTTTCTGTTGCAACTAGTCACTCAGATCAAATGTGTTACAAAGGCTGAACTGATATACGGTATTTTGAGACCCACGTCTACACACTGATATTGGTTATGTCAACCCGTATCTTTATCCTTTTGTATCGGTGCCCACTGTTGCGTTCAATTTATCGGTGTGATACTATCATCTCATTTACTGAACACAAGACGGTCCCTTAATGCAGCGCTGAGCTTACCCACTCCTGAACAAGAACAAGCTGAAAACTGAAGTCTCTCTAATTTAGATCAATGAGTTCAAGAACTGCAAAAGTGCAGCGGCATTGTACCGGTTTGCTTTGAGCTACACTTCAGTAACTCTTAATCTTACCAACAGAAGACCAAATTACATCTTAGTCGCAATGCAGCTGAAGAAAAAGTGCACTTAAGCAAGGTAACATATCGACACACCTGGTATTATAGCTGATGTGGGTCCCTCAGTGGGCTCAATTGGGTTATTGATGTTTTCCTTGACTATCCCAGGGGTCTGGGCAGGAACTCTGTGGTCATACAGCCTATAGAAAACTAGCGTAAGCTTTCGGTGTGGGGGGGTGGGAGCAGACGCAGTGTTTCAGTTGAAGCCGAAGTTGAAGCTGAAGTCTTGACAAACGGTCAAAGGTAATTGGCCTTTGGTTTCTGGGCCTAGAAGCTTTCGAGGAGTTAAATGAAAATGACCCCCACAGATACTCTCACAGAGCTAGATATCATCAGTCTTTGATGTTCAGTGCATCCCAGGAGTTATTTTGCGATGTGGTGTTATTTACTTTTTTGGTTTACCCACTTTCCCTCAACGTGCCTTCTACTTCAGTTAGTGATTTCCCAGAATGCCTTTCAACAACCCCTAGAGAACGGGCGTGAACTTGCTTTCAGCTGTGGGTTTTATGTGTAGATGGAGAGAGAAATAGCGATAGTGGAGAGAGATTTTTTTCCAATCACACCCCTTACTCAAAACACAGCATGTCTTGTGGCTGCATTGCATTCTGGTCTATCTCGGCTACTGTCAGCGGAGAAATTGGTCTCTCTCCTCTCCTGCGATGGGTTTCTCCCTGTGTGATTGTTGATCATCGGTCTAGAAAGAAGTCCTTGCTCTTTCATTCTGACTGACATCAAAACCTGACGTTTACCATTGATGCTTCGGATAGCTGAAAAATGCTCTGCTATCAAACTCCATTGTAGCTGTGCTGAAAATATCCTGACCTGCCATGTCATGTCAAATGGGCTCAGAAAAGCAAGGTACACTCACAATAGCTGTATTGGGTGCATTTGCCTTTAAGGAAAGGAAACACAGCACCTGTAGATAAAGAAAATCCTTCAAATAGAAATGTTAGAGAAGTCACGTCAAATACAATGAGGCCTTATGAAAATATAACACGTTAATGGACTCTTTTCTTGCAAGTGCTTTTTGAGTTTTCTACTTTTCAGCATGGTAACACTGAGGTGAAGGACATCGAGGCTTCATTGGTTGCAGTGAAAAGACTCCATTATGTGCGAAAGAGAGTGATAGAGAGCACACAGATAGCGGAGTGTCATTTCTAAATAGCTTACAGTTTGCCCACAGCGTTGAAATGTTTTTATTTTATTCACGTCTATCTTTGTCTGATGAGTTCTAGCCTTTAAGCACTCCAGGTAGAAGGGACTGAAGTGGGGATAGATGGGAAAACTTGCTCAAATGATGATGGCCAACTCCTCACACAAACACCACAGTGTCATTAACAGTTGATATGGAAATTGTAGACAGCAATCCCTTCCAGCTGTTGACGACCCCCCCCCCCCCC